>JAULKM010021957.1:0-30350 GCA_032355605.1 Rubia tinctorum
TGATTGTTTGCAGGTGGTACACATGATGGACAAAAAGATAGCCTGGAACTGGAGGTTGCAACCGGTACTCAGTGAGTTGGACACGCTTTTAGTAACATCATCTCTCAGATTTCAGCACTGCTACAGAGAACAAAATGAAGCAGCACACCAACTTGCTCATTTTGCTGGACAAAGGCTCATTCAACACCATGAGGCATGTAATGAAAGAAATATTAACCTGGCTACATCTCTTGCTATCCAAGGAGATCGTTTGGGACTTTCGAATATAAGAGTTCATAGATCTAACAGGGTGTCTTAGTGCTCACATAGGTATACAAGGTGTGGAATGGTTATGATCTGGCTGCGGAGATATTAACACGGGGTGGAGGTATCTCTGTCGGAAACATCATAACTATAACACACCTTACTCAGCTATTTTGCTCACAGCGCATCTATTTTGTACTAGATATCATATTCATGAGCTATTTCAGCTCAGCTTTTGTAGTTCACAGGTGAGTTTGGGGACCCTATAACAATTGCCCCCCACCTAAGGGTGGTTTCTCAATTAAAAAAAAGATAAAGTTCATAATCGTACACCTTAATTCCTCGGGAGAATGAGATATAGTATCGAAGAGTTTCGAGGTTAGAGGGAATCTGATCAAGGCGGATTGGTAGAAAGGAGAGCTTGCAGAATTCACACGTTAATACTTAGAGGAAAAGTATAATTGTCTGATGTACTTTTTACTATATCTTTGTGATTAGTGGATTCATTCTGAACTGGGACAGTCCCCGTAGATGCAGGTGAATTTCGCTGAACTGCGTAACCAAGTCTTGTGTGTTTTGTCTTGATTTATTACATGTTTGGTTTGATAAGTTATTTTGAAACACGAAGTTAAATAATTAGGTAAAACCAATTTTCAAATACAAAATTTTAGGGGCTTCCCATGTTTCTTCTCGTCGCTACCCGCCATCGTCATCGCATTTTCCACTCGACATTTTTAGATCTCCATTGCAGCGCTCTCATAACCTAATATCCCGTCTTCGGATCTTCATTATGCCAATAGTTATCGAATTTCATTGTCATGATTGAATGCTCCTCCTGTGTCCATTGAAGTAGCCGACGTCAATTGAAGTGGCCACCCACCTACCCACCATCGATGAACATGTTTGGAGAAGGAAGAGAAGCGCCGATGACGGGCGACGAAGATAGCTAACCTAAGACAGAGAGAGTAATAAGAGAAGAAAATGCAAAAACAATGAAACAGTGTTTCAACGAGTTTCTGGTGGTCATCGGCTTTTAGTTCTGTCGGTGGTGAATAGTAGGTAGGGTTTGGGTAATTCGATAGGGTTTGGGTGATTTAGGTCTGGTTTAGTTAGATTTTGGGCCTGAACTTTAATTGGGGCCTATTTTGTATTTTGGATCTGATTTCTTTAATCGATATTTTTGAGCATGTGACTTTTTTTAATCATCTTTCAGCATATTTCTTTTATGTTTTATGTTTTCCACATGAATTTTGAGTATGTGACTTTTTTTAAGAATGGTCTTCAATGTATTTCTTTTCTATTTTATATTTTTCACGTGATTTTCATGTTTTATTTTAAAAAAATTAAACTTGTGATGATTTATAAAAGAGTATGTCTCTTGAAAATTGATCTTTCCATAAGCTATGGAAAGACAAGGGACTCAAGTGCAATTTTACCACAAAAACATGAAAAATTCCCAGGTTTAAGAAACTAATATCTGGGTCAAATTTGGGTTGTAAGTTGTTTGGGTAAACTCACACGCGTTTTTGAGTTTTGTTATTACATATTCAGAGTAAAACACATATTTACTCTAGATACGTGAAAGATTATTTTCCCGTCATAAAATATTATTGTGTGAGTAAAAAATATATAGAGAAGTACATCACAGAGTTTGAGAACAACACAAACTCAAATACTAATCATCAAGACTAAGTCTAAAAACAAGATAAAATCAAATCCAATCATCTAACTGATTTATTCTGACACCCCTCTCAAGCAAAGCGTCGGATGTTCGCCGATGCATAGCTTGGATCTGAAGAAGTCAAACAGCGGACGAGATAGTCCCTTGGTGAAAATGTCCGCTATATGAAGAGAAGTGAGTATGTGCGCAACTTAAAGCTTGCCGGAGGCCACCAACTCCCGAACAAAGTGATAATCGATATCGATGTGTTTTGCCCGCTTGTGAGCCACTGGATTTTGAGCCAATAAGATAGCTCTATTATTGTCACATAACAACGGAGGGCTGGACAGAGGAACTCGAAGATCACGAAGCAAGTGAGTGAGCAAAAAAACCTCTAAAGCAGTGTTGGCTAGAGCTCGGTACTCGGACTCAGTGCTGGAATGAGAAATTGTTGGCTATTTCTTGGCACTCCAGGACACAAGATTCCCACCAAGAAAGACAACATATCTATAAGTAGATCAACGAGTCTCGATACAGCGAGCCCAGTCAACATCAGAATACCCCAATACATCAGGAGAACTAGGAGAACGAAATGTGAGATCGAAATGAAGAATACCTCAAACATAGCGCAGAATTCGTGTAACTACCGCAAAATGATCATCTCTGGGGTCCTAAGATACTGACTGATTGTGTTGACCGAGAAGGAAAAGTCTGGATGAGTGATGACCAAGTACTAAATAGCTCCAACAAGAGAATGATACAGGGTTGGATTCCTGAACGTTGTATGGTCGAACTCTGCAGCTGAGATTCAGGAACAAAGGGCGTTGAAACTGGTGCTGCGTCAGACATACCAGCTCGAATCAGGATGTCCCGAGCATACTTCCCTTGACCAAGAAGTATACCTGATGAAGTAGGTGAAACTTCAAGACCAAGGAAGTAATGAAGAGCACCGAGATCCTTGATCGTAAACTCTCAATGTGTCCGATCAATAAACCGGTAAAGAAGAGTCGACTCATTTCCTGTAAGAATGATGTCATCCATGTACAAAAGGAGATACAGTAACGATTGACCTCTTGAAAGAGCAAATAAATAAGTGTCGGTTGAGCTGCACTGAAAATCAAGCTGAATCAAATAAGTGCCGAAATGCTGGAATCATGCTCGAGTGGCCTACTTAAGACCATAAATGGTCTTTCGCAAACGACAAACATAATCTGGATGAACAGGGTCTTGATATCCAATGGATTGCTTCATATAGACCGGAGCATCGAGAATGACATTAAGAAAAGCGTTCTTGACATCCAACTGATGAAGTGGCCAGGAACGCATTGTGGCAATGGAGAGAACCGTCTGAACAGTGGAGGCTTTGACCACAGGACTGAAGGTGTGGTCAAAATCAAAACTCGAAATATGTGAGAAACCCTGCGCCACAAGTCTGGCTTTGTAACAAGCAATAGTGCCATCTGATCAATACTTGAGCCTATAGACCTATTTGGAGCCAACAATGTTAGCATCCAAAGGTCAAGGCACTAAGTCCCAAGTGTGCTGGCCAGGAAGAGCCACTATCTCGTCATCCACGGTAGAACCCCAGATCCGATCTTGAAGAGTAGTGCGATAATCTGTGGGCTCAGACTGAGCAAGTAGAGCAGTAGTAAAACCATGAGCGATAATGACCGAATAATTCTTGCGCTGAATAGCACCAGTAGCTGACTTAGTTGCCATTCGATGAGTACAAGGTCGAGGTAGAGAGACTGGAGGAGCAGTCACGACTGGCTAAGTGGTCGGTGAAGGGGCTGGTGAGGTGGTCGGTGAATCGAGTGGGCTATTTGGAGAACCAGGTAAGCTGGTCCATTGCGAGATAGGTAAAGCAGGATGCATCGTAGCGGCCACTGGATGGTTTGAATCGGCAGAGCAAACAGAACATGGTGCCGTAATTAGTGAGGATGATATCATCGATGAGTAAAGAGGGCTAGCTACCAAAGTGACAAGCCGAGCAGGAGGAGACGCCATAGTGTAAGAAGTAGGGATATCAACTGCTGTATCAGTGGGATCCAAAAAAGTAGAGACATTCATAGAGGATGGAGGTACGGATGTAGAACCATTAGCATAAGGAAGGAAAGTGTCGTCAAACCGAGCATGTCGGGCAACATATATCTTTGCAGACGTAGGATCCAAATATCGATATCCCTTGTACTGGGAGTCATACCCAAGAAAAATACAGGGCAAAATGCGGGGAGCAAGTTTGTGAGCAGCAAATAGACGAAGATAAGGGTACACACGACAATCAAATGCATGGAAGTTTTTGTATATAGAAACTCTGCCATTGATAACCTCATATGGTGATCGTACGCCAAGGATAGGAGTGGGCAACCGATTTATAGCATAAGCAGCTGCAGCAAAAACTTGAGGACAGTGAGAGAGAGGGACATGAGAGTGGTATAACAAAGATAGGCCCATCTCATTAATGTGGCAATGCTTGCGCTCAGCCCGACCGTTCTGCTCAGGAGTATACGGGCAAAAAATATGATGATAAATGCCCTTTGTCTGAAAGTGAGAGTGTAAGCGACCATTTACGAACTCAGTCCCCCCATCACTCTGAAACACCTTAATAGTGGAAGAGAACTGGGTTTCCACAAAAGCTTCAAAATGACGATAAACATCCAAGAAATAGACTTCCGACGCATTGGATAAAACCACGAGAGCCGTGAATAATCATCAATGAAAATGGTATAGTAGGAGAAACCATCAGAAGATAAAATAGGAGAAGGTCCCAATAAATCACAATAAACCAGATCAAGTACCTTAACCGCACGTTTATCATTTGAATGAAAAGATAAACGTTTCCCTCTAGCCTTTTCACATGCTTCACAAAAGGTGGGTTTAAGATAAATTGATGAGATAGCTAAGGATCCAGAAGCACGCAAACCAACAATAACGGAACGATAACATGACCAAGTCGAGCAGATGCACCATTTTCTAAAACATAAAGTAAATTTTCACTATGATTGTGACCCAAGGTTTCACTAGTGATTTTATGCAGAATAATAAATGAGCGATCATTAAAGTGGACAACAACATTTAAATCTTGAGTTAATTTGCTAATCGAAAGATTTTTTTTAGTGATATCAGACACAGTAAGCACGTCATCAAGAGACAAGGATTTAGAAATTTGAGAATCGCCAACATGAGTAATAGGGAGTTGAGAACTATTACCAATATATACGCTGGAATAACCATAATAATGTACCAACAACACCCGAGGACGATGTCATGTGTTTTGTGGCGCTAGAATCCATAATGCATTTCAACCCATGATGTTTAAATCGGCTGGAATTCGAAAATGCCATAATTACAGTGAATAATTATTTTTGAAGATTCCAAAAATGAATAAAACTTCAGTGAATAATTGTTGTTGATTCCAAAGTAAAAGGCTGCGCAAAATGTCAGAATTAATGAGAGCGCACGTAGTATCCACGCGCTGAAAAGAAACTACGCGCGTGAATAACGCGCCTTCTAAAAAACACGCGCTAATGAGACCCATGCTTCACTGTGATCACCGATGGAGGAGGAAGTGGTCAGAAACCCACCGGGGATGATGCGCGACGAACACCAGATGCTGGAACTGGAGACGACAGAAAAACCAGAAATCTCTCGACGATGATGAAGTTGAACTTGTCAGAGAATAAATGGCCGATCGGGAACGGCGAACCGAGACTGGGATTGCTGCCGTCAATCTCTGTTTGAGAATTGGTCAAACGATGGACAACTGAGAGGAGATTCCGGAAACCTGATGGCTCAGAAGAATACGTCAGAAATCCGACTAGAAATAATTTTGAGTCCGCCGGAAATTGGCTGGAAGGTGGCCGGAATCAAGTGATGACTCGGCGGCCGGAAAAGATAGAGGAGGGGAGGTGGCCAGAAAAGAAATATATTTAGAATGTAGGGTTTAAGATCAGAACTTGCTCTGATAACTTGAAAGAATGTTTTCCCGTCATAAAATATTATTGAGTGAGTTAAAAATATATGGAGAAATACATCAAAGAGTTTGAGAACAACACATACTCAAATACTAATAATCTATAAGACTAAGTCTAACAACAAGATAAAATCTAATCTAATCATGTAACTGATTTATTCTGACAATATGTAATGTTAAAAATTCAAATTCAAATTTATCACTTGCATGCAGAGTATAAACTCCTAACTTCATATTGTTTAATTAAACTCTATTTTTCCATATGCCTATTGAAATAAAGACTTTCCCAATACTTTGTCTTTATAATAATATGATGATTTTTATTATTTATAATATTATTTTTATTTTTCATAATTTTATAATAATTTTTATTGAACTTGTGATAGTTTATAAATATACGATGATGTTTTTTTTTGTTTGGCATTTTAGATTTTTAGTGAACTTTATGATATTTTACTTAATCATTATGATGTTATTTCCTTTAATGTTTTAAAATTTTTAATACGGTTTTACATTTCATACCTATTAATTAAATTGGAATTCCTTACGATTTATAAAATATATAAAATAATATTTTTAATTTTTAATTTTTTGTTTAATATTTTAATATTTTAATATTTTTTACTATATAGTATTTTCATGTTCGATTCTATGAACTTTTATATAATTGTTATGAAGTTTCAATATTTTTATTTTATTTTTTACAATTTTGGTATGATGCTTTGATACGAATTAGGGTTCCTAATATATTTTTGAGATTAATGGTTTTAGAAAGTTAACACTATACTTTTTTTTCACTAGTTTTTAGTGAGGTAGTGTATTTACATTAAAAGTATTTTCGAAATTCTTGTAATAGTGGAAGAACTTATTTGATTAGATTAGATTAGATAAGATTTGATAGGATTAGATTTGATGAATCTGGATTTACTTGTTAGAAGAATATGGCCATGCTTCCTGGTAGTTTTGGGCATTCATGCATTTTGATTAGGATTTAGATCCAATTATAGTTCTAATTCACCAAGGAGTAAGATAAAATCCTAGCTGAATTATGTCTTTTTTCTCTTGTAAAGAGGCCGAGTTATACCCTATAAATAGGGATGGCTTCCGACATTTTTCATTACCTATTTAACAATTTTATCAATCATGCTAGATAACACAAGTGCTTTGCACAGATATGAATTTAAATATTAGTACATATAAATAAATAAATATTTTTTATAGTATAATTTAATTATTGATAAAACTGTCTGTCTCTTAAAAGATAAATTTTCATTAATTATGGAAAAACTAAAGTTTAAACTGCAAATTATAAGAAATGGAGATAAAAATTTTGGGTTGCATTAATCGGGTTATAAGTTTTTAACTACTACACATCGATAATAAATTTTTAACATTCCAACAGAACCATTTTACCTTTCTATTATCTTAATTAAACTTTGTTTTTCCATGAACCCTTGGAAAAAAGATCTTTCTAAAGACTTTGCATTGATAAAAATATTTATAAATGTCACTTTAGTGAAACAGCGTTATCATTATTAACATTGTATGCATACAGATTTCATATAATATGAAAAATGATAAATTTTTTGAAAATTCAATTGTAATATCGTGCCATGGCACGGTTTATGATAAATATTTTTTAAAATAATCATACAATTTTTTAAAAAAATATTTAAATTGGATTATAATTTTTACTATTTAAACATCGTGTAATTGAGTCATTTCTGACCAAAAAAAGATATTCTAGAGAAATTCATAGTTTATTAAACATTATAGACAAGATCAAAAGAAATATCGTGTCTACCTAAAACCTTCAATTTTCTCTCTCTGTACATCTTTCCTCTTGCTTCTCTCTTACTTTACTAACTTCATCAATAACGGCTATTTACAGTACAATTCCTACTTGAATTCGCCAGCACCATCGTTACTCCGCTTGACCATGGTTTTTTCTCTTCGCCACTATGGCTGCTCAACCGCAGCAAAAGGGCACCCAAAAATCCTTCGCACAAATTCTACAATCAAATACCCCCCAATTGTGGATTCACTCCCCTCAATTCCCAACCTTACTCAAATTACCCAGTTCAAAGGAGAACTTTCGTGCCTCTACTCACCGGAGCAGATTCAAGTCCTCTCCAACTAGTACTGCAACACACTTATCGGTAACTATCCTAAAGGCAGACCAACAATGGAGAAGATTGAATCGGATTTTAAAAAAATCGGTTTTGCCGGCAAATACCAGATAGGGGCCATTGATTACAAGAAAATTCTTATTCTCTTTCAAATTAAAGATGACTTTCGGAGACGTTGGATTAAGGCGGTCTGGTTATTCAACGGTGTCCATATGCTTGTTCTTCAAAACTAATCACGGAAAGAATGGAAGGGTTGATGCACAAAATGATCTCTAGTAATCAATCTGCATTTATGAAACAAAGAGAGATGACATATAATATTATTACCTGCAAGAAATAACTAGATTTATAGATAATAAGCAGCAGGATCCAAATTGCGTCATTAAACTGGACTTAGCCAAAGTTTTTATACGGTGAATTGGAGTTTCCTTGTTGACATTATGAAAAGTTTTGGTTTTCATCATGATTTCATAAAAATTATATTAAAGAATTTGTCTTCATCACGTTTTTCTGTAATCATCAATGGAAAACCTTCAGGTTTTTTCCGAGTTTCTAGAGGAATCAAGCAAGGAGATCTCTATCCCCTTGTTTGTTTAATTTGTTTTTAGAAGCATTTAGTAGGAGTCTCATGCATATTTTCCAGAATGGAAAATTATCTTGTTTCAAATTACCTAAAGGGTCTATTCAGATATCACACCTAAGTTATGCTGATGTTATTGTCCTATTCATGCAAGTTAATAAGTTTTCTATTGTTAGACTTAAGGATTTTCGAGAGGTTTTTGAAGGAACAACAGGGAAGAAAATCAATTACTCAAAGAGTAATTTTTTTATTAGCAAATATGCTAAGAGGGAACAGGTACAACTTCTTAAAAGTAAGCTCAATTTGTCTCAAGGTAATTTTCCTTTTACTTTTCTCGAATGTCCCACTTTTACTGGAAGATCTAAGCATGTCTATGTTTAGTCACTTATTGAATATTTCAAAAAATGACCAAAAACTGGAAGAATAAGTGGCTTAGCATGGCGGGAAAATTAACTCTCATCAAATCTGTCATGTTTTCTATGCCTCAACACTTATGGGCAGTCCTCGGGCCACCTAGGACAGTTTTGAAAAAAAACTGAAAAGAATTATAACACATTTTTTCTGGGGTGAAAAAGAATTGGGACATAAAAAATATGGAAAAGTTGGAATAATATTTGTTTTCCAATAGCACAAAATGGACTAGGACTTAGAAATTTAGGGGATATTATAAAAGCTTTTTCTCTGAAATTGTGGTGAAAGTTCCAACAAGGAATTTCACCATGGTCACAATTTATATGGTCTATCCCTACCAGTAGGAGAACCTCTCAAAATTGGAAAATGATAAATGCAGTAAATGATTTGGCAGAATGCTATACTAGAGTAATACATGGGAAATGTTTAGCTAATTTCCTAACCTCTAATTGGACATGTTTTGGACCTTTGCAGGACTACATTTCTCATCCTGATTTGCAACTTAACTCTCTAACAATTGCTGATTTTATACATGATAGGGATCACATACTACCCTTACTCCACTTCCTGCTACCTCACATCAACCAATTTTTGCAGGTTTCACAGATATCACCTCATAGAGATGACCGATTGATACGGAAGCACTCTACAAATGGTTCTTTCACTTTTAAATCAGCTTACAAGACCATTGCAAAGTCTAGAAGACCACTGAGATCTTTATCTCATGTTTGGCATTCTAAACTACAAAAAAAAGTCTCAGTTTTTATGTGGAAGCTATTTAATGCTATTCTCCCTTTTGATGATATTGTTATCTACTCTAATATAAGTGTGGCCTCTAGATGTATATACTGCTGCAATTGTGATGGTCTTTCTCACTTTTTTAATGACTGTCACTTTGCAACTAGAGAGTGGGACTATTTCAATCCAGTCCTAAAATTACCATGCAATCAGTTTAATTCTATATGGGATAGGTTGACATATCTATGGACTGTAAAAGGTGAAGCCATAATTCATACCAATCTCATCAGATTAGCCCCCTCATTCATATGTTGGCATAAATGGAAAGCAAGAAATAAATCACTGTTTGATAATCTGAATTCAAATCTTGAGATGGTGATTCAGAATATCAAACATGATATATTTTTACCCTTCTTTATTAATCCATGTCCCACCATAAGTATCACTGATGTAGAACAGACTCTCATAGGATTTATTCCTAAGTTGAAGCCTCCACCCAAGCCAAACTCATAACTGTTAGGTGAATCGAGCCTATAAACACCTTCAAAATTAATGTGGATGCATCTTGGCAGAATGTTACTAAAAGTGTAGGTATAGTTGTAGTTATAAGAGATCCTAATGGTCACCTAATTAAGGCATTCTTGAAATATGTAAGGGTAGATTCTAGCTTACATACAGAATTGATGGCCATTAAAACAGGGGCTGAAATTTGTTCATCTCTAAACCTTCAAAACTGCACCCTTGAATCAGACTGCTCTGTGGCAATTGAATCTATTAATTCACCATTTAAAGCTCCATGGGCATTATATGAACTTATCTGTCATATTTCTGACTTATGTGCCTCAATTTTGGTGAAACATACACTACGACAAGGTAACATGATAGCGGATTATTTGTCTAAAGGAGCTATCCAAAGTACAGAATCTAGAATTTTTGTGGATCATGAGCATGTGGATCAAAAAGGCAAATGCCTACTGTTATTAGATAGGCTACGTGTGCCAGCCTTAAGAGTAAATGATTAGTACAGATGCTGCTATTTTTTTTGCTATCTATGCAGGATACTTTCAAGGATAAAGCTGAAAACAAAAATGTACATGCTTACAAAATTGCACAATGGGGCAGCTTATGAGCAGTGCATGAAGACTCAAGTGATGAATCAAATTATGAATCAAGTGATCGATCAAGTGATGAACCAGGTGAAGAATCAAGTGAGGGGGCAAGGATACATTGTACAAATAATGAACAATCAAGTGATGGAGCTGGACTTCTTAGTAGTAGATTTCAAATGAAATTCCAAGATTTTGGAAGATGCAGTGTAGCATTTCTTCATATAGATATGGTACGAATTTTTAGAAGTCTGGCCACATTTATACTTCTAACACGAGGGTGGAGGTAGTGTATGTCGAATCACTTTCAAGAGTTTTTCTATCATATCCAGTTATATAGGGCAACCATGTTATCTTTTGGTTATCTCTTTAAAAGGTTCAAGTCAATTCTTGAACTACAATTCTTTTGTAATACATGCTACAATTATGATTCTTTTTTATGGATAGGAGATCCAAATAAATACCCCCATTCATATGGGTTTAATCTAAAATATATATATCGTGGTTAACGAATATGGTACTCCGTACATTATTTTCAGACGAAACCAACATAAAAGTTTGACAATTCCAGCAACAATGATAGCGGAACCAAGGTCAAATATAAGAAGGAGCTCATTTATAATGATAAAAAAATTATGTACATTAGATCTAAAATGATTAAATTAGGGTCATCGTCAGCAATTCATGACTAATTGATTGAAATATAAAAACACAAAATATGAATTTTTATAATTTGATCCAAAAAATATAAATTCATAATTTTAGAGAAATAAATAAAATTTATATAGTCTTAAATTTTTAATATTTTTATAATTATTAAATTTACAAATTAATTGAAATTCAATATTAAAATAATAATATAATATATTTTTAATTTTATAATACTATCACTTATCACATATTGATATGTACTAAAATTAGTAATTTGTAAAGGGTAATTTACAAAAATTAAATAAAATCATACAAGAAAAGTTGTAAATAAAATTTACAGAGTATACAATAGTTTTTTGAAAGGATTTTTACATATAAAATATTTCAGTACAATATCTATTATTTATATAAAGCATTCTATATTGATTTTTTCCCTTAAAATTAAAATTTATTAAAAACACTTACATTAACAAAAACAATTACTCCATCTATTATTCTTTATGTTTAACATAGCAATTTTAAATATTTTTCCAGGAAAATTAAATTACATGGCGAGAATGGTTACAGAATGGAAATAAAAGAATAAGTTATTGTCATGAAATGGAGCTTGATATTATTAAAAAGATAAATCAAAATAAAAAGTGTATCAAATTTAAAAATAAGTATTGTAAAATATAAATATTATGAAAGAATGCGCATACTCATAAATAGGGTAATATAATTAATAATCAATTGAAAACATTGAAGTATTTAAAAAATATTAAAAATCTTGGGAAGAAGCTTGCATTGGAAATTGGGGGCTAGCTTAAAAATAATATTACATTTTAAATTAATTTTTAAAGATGGCATGGAATTTTTTGTGAGTGACACGTGGCAAAAAATTTGTGTGCATGACACGTGGCAACAATGGACTATTTTATTATATACTAGATAACACATGTGCTCTCCACGGACGTAAATTTGAATATTATTTTATAAATAAATATATATTTTCAATTTAATTTAATTATTTAATAAAATATATTAATAAATACTATTTTAGTAAAATAACATTATCGTTATCACCATTGCATGCATACGTATTCTATAGAATATGAAAAATGATCCAGGTTTTGAAGATTTGATTGTAATATCGTGCCAAAGCATTGTTTATGATAAATATATATATATATGTTATTATCATACAAAATTTTGAAAAACTTTAAATTTGATTTTAGTTTTTACTAATTAAACTTTGAGTTATAGATATCCATTTTCTTCTTCTTTCGATAAATTTTTTAATGATTAATTGATAACATTGTGCTATTTTTCAACAAACAGAGACATTCTAGAGAACGTCAGTTTTTATTAAACATTCCAGGGAAGACCTGAAAAAAGTTTTGTGGTCAACAAATATTGTACTCCGTAAAAGGTTGAACATCTTCGGCAGCACCACTGGTTGAACCATGCACGATCAAATATAACGAGGAACTAATTCATAATGATAATTTTTTTATGTATTTCTTCTAATTTGCTATGAGTCCGTCTCTTGAAAGATGGTCATTCCATAAGTTGTTAAAAGACCAAGGTTTAAACTGTAATTTATAAGAAATCAAGTAAAAGTTTTGTGTTGCATTTAACGGATCATAAATTTATAACTACTATACGTTGCATAATAATTTTTTAATATTGCAACTAAAACCTTTTACCTTTCTATAATTCTAATTCAACCCATCTTCGCATATGCTAATGGAAAGACGGTCATTCCCAAGACTTTTTCATTTGCAATTTAAACTCTGGTCTTTTCATAACTTATGGGAAAACGATCTTTCAAAAGACGATTAATTTTTTGATACTATTGCGAATCACATATTGATATGTATTAAAATATGCAATTTCTAAATATTAGTTAACAAAAATAAAATAAAGTAGTATAAATAGACAAAGTCTTGGGAAAGACCACATTTCCATAGGCATATGGAAAGACGGGGTTGAATTAGAATTATAGAAAGCTAAAAGGTTTTAGTTGCAGTGTTAAAAAATTATTATGCAATGTGCAGTATTTATAAGTTTATGACTCGATTAATATAATCCGAAAGATTTATCTTTATTTCTTCTAATTTGCATTTTTTTTACCTTGGTTTTTCCATAATTTATGGAAAGACGTCTTTCAAGAGATGAACTCATTTTTTAATACTATTACCAAATACATATTGATATGTGCTAAAATATGTTATTTCTAAATATTAGTTAACAAAAAATAAAATAATGTTGTATAAATAGACAAAATCATGGGAAACACTGTATTTCCATAGGCATATGGAAAGACTGGTTGAATTGGATTTATAGAAAGGTAAAATATTTTAGTTGCAATATTAAAATTTTATTATTCAACGTGTAGTAGTTATAACTTTATGACTCAATTAATGCAATCCAAAATTTTTATCTTAATTTCTTGTAATTTGTAATTTAAACCTTGGTCTTTTCATAACTTATGGAAAGACCGTCTTCTCGAGATTGACTCGAAGAAAAATTGCAAATAAAATTTACAAAGTGTTTAATAAAACATTGAAAGTACTTACAAATAAAATATCTCAGTACTTAAATTACATGGAAAGAATTTATAGCAGTGAGTAAAAAAATAAGTAGATGAAAATGATTTATTTATTATCATGAAATGAAGTTTTATATTATTAAAAAGATAAACAAAAATGGAAAGTGTATTAATATATATATATATATATATATATATATTGTAAAGAAATGTATTATGAAAGAATTTTCCCAATAAATGAAGATTGAGAATACAAGAAAAATATGCATCCTCATAAATATGGTATGATTAGTTTACTCATTAATTGAAAAGCACTGAAATATAGAAAAAACATTGAAAATGAGGAAGAGATGTGCATTGTAAATTGGAGATTCACTTAGAAAATACTACATTTTAAATTAATTTTAGAAAGTGATGTGGAATTATGTATTAATGTCATGTGGCAAAAATGATGTGTGAATGTCATGTGGCCAAAATGACCTCTTTTAATATATACTATAGACTATAGATAGAAGAATAAATGCACTTTTAACATTAAATAGGCACACGTTGTGGGTGACACTTAGCAATCTAATGTGACTAAATGTGAGAGTGACAATTGGCCAAGTTGACATGGCTAAGTGTGTGAGATACACTTGACCAAGAGTTGATCTTTTAGTTATATTTATAGATATTTCAGAATTTGAGTTATTACTCTTTGCTTGAGAGCATCCATAAACTTGCGAGTTTCTTTTCAAAATTGTTAGACTAGAACTTGCGAGATTTTAATTAATTAACAATTTGGGTAGCTAGTTCTCGGGTTTTTTGTGTACTTGTCCCTTGTGTTAGCCAAAATTTTGAATGTTCTGTTCTTGACTTAACTTCGTGTGTGTTGTCTTCGATTGAAAGGCAGTGTTTCGTTCAACTCTCGTTGAGAGTGCTCTTTAAAACTGGACATCCACAATATCCTCGCAAGAGAATTCATATCAGTTAGTGTTAGAGCAAGCAAAAGTTTCTGTGACCATCATAACAGTCAGAATCAGTTGGTATCGTAGGGGAATATAAGTTGGTATCATAGCATACCATCCTATCATGTTTTACGTTTAACATTCATGAATTTTAAACTTGTGGTGATTTATAAATTTATGATGATATTTGATTATTTTTGTTTGACATTTTTAAGAATATTTTATTTATTTAATTTAAATGTTTTTTGGCTTTTCATGTGATCTTTTGTATGACCATAATGATGTTCAAATACTTTGCATTCATGTTTTGTACAGTATCTTTATTCGACGTTCAACTTTTATAATTCAGTGTGTTTTTCAAATATCTTTATTTGATTTTCACCTATTTTTAATTCAATATACATTTTTATTCAATTTTTTTATTTTACTTTTGATTTATAATTTTAGTGTTTTAATTTGACATTTTACTATTTTAATTTTAATACATATTTTTATTCGATGTTTTACCGTTTTTATATTGATGTTAATGCTTTAGTGTTTTTATTTGATATTTTACTAATTAATTTGATTTATAATTTTGTATGTTTAACCGTTGAAATACAATGTGATATGAATTTCCTTACGGGTATCTTGTTTGCGGAATGTTTAGAACCACTTGTCAAATTAACAGTGGATCGAAATACCTTCTTCATTAAAAAAAGAATCACTCAAATTTTATTGATGAACACAACTTGATCTTTAGTGACACAAGGCTAGGGGTGGCAAAATAGACCCGTTACCCGTGGGTCAAGCGGGTTATCTAATTTTAAACCCGTATAGGTACGGGTAAAATGGGTAATGGGTAAAATGGGTAGTTGAAAAATATGGGTTGAACGAGTTGAGTTTGTGGGTTGACCACAGGTTTACCCATCTGGATTAAAACCCGCGGGTTTACCCATGTGGGTTGGTTTATAAACCCATTTGAGTCAATATAAGGGTTGAAACCCGCGGGTTTACCCATATGGATTAGTATATAAACCCATATGAGTCAAAATATAGGTTGAAACCCACGGGTTTTACCCATATGGGTTGTTACATAAATCCATATGAGTTTGTATATGGGTTGAAACCTGCGGGTTTACCCAGTTTGACCCGTGAGTTGAATGACTTTCAACCCGTGGGTTGAGCGGGTTTCAACTTGACCCGATCCATTTTTATGCATCATAAAATGGGTCATAATGGGTCATACCCATATTTTTTAATTACCCATTTACCCAACCCACATTTGACCCGTCCGTCCATTTGTCACCCCTACAAGGCCTACTCCACGAACCAAGCATCACTTGCAAGCTTTAACCAAAGAATGACGAGTTCTAATCACTAAATCGAAAACACAAAACCTACTGGTTTAAAACGCTTGAATAAGACATGATTTGGTAAACCCTATATATAGTACATAGGTTCGGCCAAGATGAAGACAAAGAAGACATGATTTGGTAAATTCTGACAGAAACTAGAATGACTTATGGCAGTTTTAACAAGTTAAAACCATCTCAAACTAAACTTCCTCATGTAGACATAATCTTTGGTTAATTTTTGCTAGAAGCATGGTCGAATTCTGCATTATCTATACCTACTAAATCTTATCAAATCATTCTAATCTAATCTAATCTAATCTTACCAAATCTAATCATTTGAATTGATCTTCTAAGATCTAAATGAAGCCACAAATTCATCTCCAATTTGGACAAGACTATCATGGGCCATAATACCATAATACCTAAACTAAGAAAGTTGTAAACATTTGTTGAAATAGCCAACTAGATGAAGGTCTAACCGGTTCTTTTAAGAAGCTTGATTAATCTTCATATTCATAAATTTAATCCTTGGAAACAAGAGTGACGTTAATCCAATATATCTCCCTTGTTATCTTTGAATCTTCATCTTGAATCTTCTTTATAAATGCATTCAAGACCGCATCTCTAAGTTTCTTCCTTGACCTAGTCATAGGACCTGCCAAAACACTTAGAGGATCTCAAACATGACCTTTGACTTTTTGATCATGCCTTGACATGATGGAGATGCCAAGACGACTACCACCATAAATGAAGACATTCCACAACTGAATCAAACATTCAAGGGTTATGTTCAGGATTCGCTAAGTGACATCGATGGACCGATGACAAGGTCAAGAACAAAGCTTAGATAAGCGGCATTGAATGCTTTGATTGATCAACTTCATGATGAACAACTCAAGACCAAATCGGCTAGGGCTTGGACTCATAATTCAAGCTTGTCGATTGACTAAAGACGTCGCAAAGAACACTATATTATTTTTTCCCACTGGGTCTTGAATGAGGTAGTGTGATCTTTGTAAAATTATTTCATTTTGGGTAATTGGACTGATAATCTCGGCTATGTGGGCTTTGAAGGGCTGAATTTCAAAAATACAGTCCATTAGTGTTTATAATATTTAGTTTTATTCTGATTAGACTTAGATTTGGTAAGATTAGATAGGGTAATATTCTTCAAGATTACTTGGAGAAGAATTCAAGTATATCTTCATTTATTTTAGGTATATTAGTTACATATGGTTCTAAATTCTTAAAACTGCCACAAGTCTATTAAGTTTCCAGTTGTGTTTAGGGTTTATGGCCGAGACTTCCCCTATAAGTTGATGGGCTTGTCTATAAAATTTTCACACTTTTTATCAATCATATATTCAAATTTTTTAGATCATTCTCTAAGCTTGCGAGCTATTTTCATTGTTGCTTAATCATGCGGGTTAATTAAGTATCAATACCTTCGATTTTTGAACTAACCCGGCGTGCTAGTTAGCTTCACAATTCTCGAATTGTTCATAATACCAAGGGTTAATTGTGATCAATTCTGCGGCTATACTAGGGTTTGCAAAATCTCTCGTTTAGTTAACGATCTAAAATTCACAATCCAGAGTCTTCGCAAGGAGATTCATATCAGTTGGTATCAGAGGAAAGCAAAAGAACCTGTGGCCAAAAATCTTCAGGGGTTTCGAGTTTCTTGCTTAATTTATTTTTGATATTTTTATTTTAAAATTATAAACTCTTTGTTTTCATATTTTAACTGTGTTTGTTTGATCTTTCAAAGTAGGAGGATTGAATCTAGAGTTGAAGGATGTTGAAGGGTCCGAGAGCTAGAGTACTTCGGTATTACTCTCCGCCTTCACCTTCTTCAATCGAGTCAGGATGGCGTTGAAGGGTCTAAGCATTAAAAAGTATTATCCGCCTTTACCACCCGGTCAGTTTCATAGTTTTTAGGTAGCTTATACAGTTTATGCACTTGCGATATTTTTTGTTAACTCTTCTGAAGAATTATTGCATGCTCATAATTCTATTTATTTTCATTATCGTTCTTTGATTCCGTGATCTTGAATTGTACTTGAATTCTTGATCGCACCTTATACAAAAAAAATTAAATAGAGTCTTGTGTCATTTTCCACATATATATATAGAGTCGTATTCTTGATACTTACTATCTTGAATACCTCGAAGTTCATTTGAATCAAAAGTAGGAAGTTGTCGCAGATTTCTTATTCCAAGTTTTATATAGGCAAATTTTGTTCCAAAATTTTTCTACAATAAAAAACAAATGGAATTATATTTTGGTAATTTGAAATCGGAATTAGGATTTTAGATCCAAAATTTGGGGCTAATTTGAATTTTTTTAAAGTTTGGGAGTTGTTTTGTAATTTTTGAAAATATAGAATTGCACAAAGTCAAAATTATTGGGGGAATAATATTCTGATTGTGATTATTATATAGTGTGTGAAATTTGGATTTGGTTTTTAAATAGAAATAAAATAAAAAGGAAATTCGATTTGAAAAAAGGAAAACAAAAAAAAATCCTAATCGGAAAAGGAAAAGGAAGTCAAATCCAATTGAGAGTGGGAAAAGTGATCTTAAAAAATTCATCTTGGGAAGAAAGTAAGTGTTAAAATCCGTTTAACGGAGGGATTTGGGTTTAAGTTCTAATCCAATTTAATTTCGGAAAAGTTTCTTAAAGTTTCGGAACTTATTTGAAGTCTATATAAAGCATTCTTATTTTGATCATAACTTCTTCATTACAGCTCATATTCATGCCATTCGAATTGATTTTTGTTTCTTATTCTTTGTAGAATATGGAATGCTAGACCGTAGAGCCCAATTTTGAGTTATATATATTTAAATTTCGAAATAATATCTGCACCACTTATCTCCTATTTTGTTTTGAATCAGCGGTAATTTGATCGATTGCCCTTACATTAACCTTCTCCTTGTGAATCGTGAGTGTTATACACTTGGTGAGAAACCTTACCAAACAAACAGAAGGGGGATGGTTTTTACAATAACCGATTATTTTTCTTAGCAGTTTAGTGGAGATGGCAGACGATAATCCATTCGTCCCGCCTTTTGTTGGCAATCCCAAAAATCTACTATTGATGAATAAATCTAGTAATAGATGTGGTGAGTAACTATGAGATGATGCTCCGGAGAGTTTGGATTGACATCTATTCAAACCGAATGAACCTATTCATCCAGACCAGTTTGCTGTCACTATGAATGCACTTATGAGTGAGGTACCGAGATTGATGAGAAAAATTGACACCATGGCACCGCCTATACCATAGTTCACAGCCATGAGAGATGATCCTCAGGGATTTGTTTGCAAATTCCAAGGTTATTATAGTTCTGATGAAGATTCAAATGAATCAGAAAGGCGATCACAGCGAGGGTCTTCAAGAAGGCATTGCCACGATCGACATTGTGATTATCGAAGGAGAATGGGGGCTAGTTTAAGTTTAAGGTAAAGTTCATAATCTGCACAAGACATCAAGGGTTTGAAGTATGATATCCCTCAATTTGATGGTCAACAGAATCCGGTGAAGTATCTTTATTGGGAGCGACAGATTGAGAATTTTTTTTGATCTCAACAACTATTGGGAGAACGAAAAAGTTAAGGTGGAGCAGTATTCCTTCACTCATTATGTGGTTGAATGGTGGAAAAACTTAAGAGAAAAGAGACAGCTTGATGGAAAGAGACCTATCTCGAGTTGGGGGAGATTGAAATCCGAGCTTCGCTAATATCATGTTCCGCCTACCTATCTGATGGAAAAACATTATTATTTGGCTAACATGAAGCAAGGAAATCATATAGTTGATGAATACAGGAAAGATCTCGAGTTGACCATGAGAAGGGTCGGGATGAAAGATGATGACGCATTCATCAAGAATTGATTCATTAAATGCTTGCGTGAGAACCTTAAAAAGCAAGTCAATGTTCAACATCACATCTCGATGGAAAATTTATTTATGAAAACAAGGTTGGTTGAGATTAATTTGCGGCCGAAGAAGCCTCAGTTTGGATTTCCTAATCAACGATTAGGGTTTGACTCCGGAAACCCTAGCTGGCCGAGGAAGAGGGGCGCACATGGAAGGCCGTGGGATGGTCCAAACTTATTCTAATCCGACTTATGGTTTACCTGATATAAAAATGGCACCACGGACTTCAAACCAATAGTCTTCAGGAAGTTCAGGTAAGTCTCATAAATCTTCATCAAATTCGGTTTCGGTTAACAATCCTACTTGTTTTCATTGTAAAGAGAGAGGACATGTTCGTAGTAATTGTTCCCATGCTTGAGTTTTAGCCACAATTGAGGAAGGAGATGAAGAAGATGAATATGCTGATATGCCCACTTTATATGAAAGCGAGGAAGAACAGGTAGATGAAGAGATCATTATAAATAATCATGGTGAACAAGGTCCAGAAATAAAAGGTAACTATGTAACAATGAGAGAATTAAACTCTCAAGTGGCCAAAACTCAGGTACAAAGGATTAATATTCTCCACACTCATTACCTTGTGAAAAATAAGAATTGTTTACTGATTATTGATGGAGGATCTTATGCTAATATTGTTTTCGATCTTCTTGATAAATCATTTTCTTTACCTGTTACTACTCATCAATCACCTCATAAACTTATTTAGTTAAATAGTAGTGATGATATTAAGGTTAATAAACAATTCATGATTAACTTTAAGATAAGAAGTATCATGATTCTATATTATGTGAAGTTATACCTATGGAAGCTAGTCATGTTTTGTTAGGATGACCATGGCAGTTTGATCGTAAATATATGCATGATGGTTACACTAAAAAAATCACGGTGATTAAGGATAGAATTAGGTATACATTAACTCCATTGTCACCAGTGGAAATTATTGAGCCTCAGAGACGCATTATAATCGACAAAGAGAAGTTTGCGATTGAGCAAGAGGAGGCCGGCCAAAACCCTAGTCAGAGTTTGAAGGAGCACGTCCCAAAGACCAAAGTTGGAGGCAAAAACCCTAAAAATTTCGTCCAAAAGCTCGGGTTGGCCTATCCAGGTAAGCCAGTGAATAATTCTGAAAAGCCGCAAAAAGTTTTATCTCCACATCCTAGTCCCTTACTATCTGTTTATATGATGAAACGTGAATTGCCAATAGAATTTTGAAAATAATTTAATGCATCTATGAGGGACGTGAATCGTGCTTTTTCTAATCATTCTCATTTCTTAATCTTACATTTTAAAGAGAGTTATTTCGCCAAAGAGGATGTACATGTACATGTTCCTCCGCGGTTTGCTGAGATGTTGCAGTAATTTGAGGATGACTTTCCAGAAGCCTTGCCGCATAGATTACCATATTTACAAGGCATCGAACATCAGATTGACTTGATTCTGGGTTTGGTTATACCTAATCAACCAGCTTACAAAGCAAACCCTGAGGAGATAAACTAACGACAATGACAAGTCTAGGAATTACTTCTAAAAGGTTATGTTCACGAATCTTTATGTCCTTATGTTGTGCCTGTCATTTTAGTTCCTAAGAAAGATAAAACTTGTCGAATGTGTATCGATTGTCGTGTTATTCACAAGATAGCAATTAAATATCGTAATCCTATCCCTAGGTTAGATGATATGCTTGAAGATTTGCATGGATCTGTGATATACACTAAGATTGATTTGACTCAGGGTTATCATCATATTCAAATTAAGGAAGAGAATGAATGGAAAACTGCATTCAAAACTAAGTTTGGGTTATATGAATGGATTGTTATGCCTTTCAGATTAACCAATGCACCTAGTACTTTTATGTGGTTGATGAATCATGTTCTGAGAAATTTTATTGGTCGATTTGTTGTTGTTTATTTTGATGATATCTTGATATATTCTAAATCGACTGATGGTCATAATGAGCATGTTAAAATGGCTCCATGAGTCTTATTTGTATGCAAACATAAAAGAAGTGCACTTTTTGCGCTTTGGAAGTAGTGTTTCTCGGTTTTGTGGTCTCTAATGAGGAAATAGAAGTCGACGAAACCAAAATTGAGGCCATTTAGACTTGTCCGAGACCTACCAATGCCAATCAGGTGCCTTATTTTCATGGTTTAGCTCATTTTTATAGAAGATTTGTGCGTAATTTTTCATCTATTGTGGCACCTTTAAATAAACTGGTTAAAAAGGATGTGAAATTTGTTTCGGGTGATGATCAAGAGAATGCATTTAATGAATTGAAAGTAAGATTATACAATGCTCCTGTTCTTGCTTTACATAATTTTAATGGTACTTTTGAGATTCATTGTGATGCTTCTGGCATTGGTATTGGTGTTGTTTTGATGCAAGAGAATCGACCTATAGCTTACTTTAGTGAAAAATTAAGGGCGGTGCTTAAAAATATCATGTGTATGATTAAGAATTCTATGCAATTGTGAGTGCATTAGAGACTTGGAAACATTATTTATTGCATAAAGAATTTGGTATTCATATTGATCATGAGTCGTTGAAATATTTGAAGAGTCAGATGAAGTTGAATAAGTGTCATGCTAAATTGTCTAGTTTTATTGAATTTTTTCCTTATGTGTTGAGATACAAAAAGGGTAAAGAAAATGTTGTTGCTGATGCTTTGAGTCGTAGACATGCTTTACTTACATGACTGAAATGTGCCTTTTAGGGTTTTCTTTCGTGCGAGATTTATATGCTACTGATCCTGATTTTTCATCTGTTTAAGTTGCTTGTGAGCATGGTGCGTATGAATCATTTTTTTGGAAAGATGTTTTTTTTTATTTCGCGACAATAGGCTATGTATTCCTCAATGTTCTATGCATGAATTACTTGTTAGAGAATCTCATTCAGGTGGTTTAATGGGACATTTTGGTGCATTGAAAACTTATAATATGTTGCAGGAACACTTCTTTTGGCCGAAAATGCCACTTTCTGTTGATAGAATTAGTAGGAATTGTATTGATTGCTTGGAGACGAAGTCTAAGACTAAGCCTTATAGTTTGTATACTCCTTTACCTGTTCATACACATCATTGGGTTGATATTTCTATGGATTGTTTTCTCAAATTACCGCGATCCCAATCAGGTAATGATTCTATCTTTATGGTTGCTGATTGGTTTTCAAATATGGCACATTTTATTCATTGTAGGACAACAGAGGACACAAAAAATATCGTGGATTTATTTCTGAAAGAAGTGGTCCGATTACATGGTATCTCTACATCTATAGTATCAGACACAAATGTCAAATTTTTGTCCTAATTTTGGAATACATTGTGGCGTAAGTTAGGGACGAAATTGGTGTTTTCTATGGCAAGTCATCCAAAAATTGATGGACAAACATCGGTCACCAATCACACATTAGGGCCTCTTCTGCATGCCCTAGTTCAGAAAAATGTGAAGAATTGGGAAGCGTCCATTTCGATTGCAGAGTTTGCTTACAATCGCACTATTCATTCTACTACTTCTTTACCTCGATTTGAAATTTTTTATGTATTTTTACCGAATACACCTCTTGATTTAATTCCTTTGAATTTTAAACAGGTGCAAAATTTGGATGAAGAAAAGAAGGCTGATTTTGTGAAGCGATTACATGAGAAGGTGCGATTGAGGATTGAAATGACGAATGCTCAGAATGCTGGCAGAGCCAACCATGGCCGCCAAGTTTTTAAATTCAAAAAGGGCGATTGGGTTTGGTTACATCTGCAGAAGAAGAGGTTTTTGAATTATCATAAATCTAAATTAAGTCCGGGTGGTGATATTCAAGTATTGGCGCGTGTGAATGATAATGCTTACAAGTTTGATCTAACAGGTGATTATGGTGTTAGTACTACCTTCAATGTTGCTAATTATCTCCTTTTACCTTTGAAGATGATTCTATTTTGAGGGCTAAACATTTTGACCGCGGAGGGAATGATCGAGATGCCAAGACGACTACCACCATAAATGAAGACATTCTACGACTAGATCAAACATTCAAGGGTTATGTTCGAGATCCTCTAAGTGACATGGTTGGACCGATACAAGGTCAAGAATAAAGCTTGGAGATGCGGCATTGAATGCTTTGATTGACTTCATGATGAATAACTGATCAAGACCAAATCGGCTCGGGCTTGGATTAATTATTCAAACTATCGATTAACTGAAAACGTTGTGAAGAACACTATACTCTTTTTTCACACTAGGATTTTCACGAGGTAGTGTGATCATTGTAAAATTATTTCATTTTGGGTTATTGGACTGATAAGCTCGGTCATGTGGGCTTTGGAGGGCTGAATTTCAAAAATACAGTCCATTAGGGTTTAGAATATTCAGTTTTATTCTGATTAGACATAGATTTTGTAAGATTAGATAGGGTAATATTCTTCAAGATGATTTGGGGAAAAATTCAAGTATATCTTCATTTATTTTAGTTATTTTAGTAATATAGGGTTTTAGTTTCTTAAAGTTGTCATAAGTCGATTCAGCTTCCAGTTGTGTTTAGGGTTTATGGCCGAGACTCCCCCTATAAATAGAGGGGTTTGTCTAAAAAATTTCACACTTTTTATCAAATATATATTCAGAATTTTGAAATCATTCTCTGATCTTGCGAGCTATTTCCATTGTTTCTTAATCTCGTGGGTTAATTAAGTATCAATACCTTTGATTTTTGAACTGACCCTGCGAGCGTGTTGGCTTCACAATTCTCGAATTGTTCATAATCCCGAGGTTTAATTGTGATCAATTTTGTGTCTATACTAGGGTTTGCAAAATCTCTCGTTTAATTAAAGATCTTAAATTATGAAATCTAGAGTTTTCGCAAGAAGATTCATATAATTAGATATCTTCATGATATGAATCCCCTTATGAAGACTCTGTTTGTGGAATGATTAGAAACAATTATTAACAAGTGAATTGAAGCACCTTATTTAATCAAATAAGTCACACCCTAAATCCTCTAAAGAACACAACTTTAACTTCATTAACACAAGGCTTATTCCATGAACCAAACATTACTTCCACCAAATTAACACAAATAATCACCCTATGCTAAGCACTAATCTTTAATGGAACAAACCCAACGGTTTAAATGCTTCATAAGAAAAGAGTATAAACTCAAATTCTGAAAGATATGATTGATAAAAGTGTAATTAAAATGTTGAAGGACATCCTCTATTTATAGTACATAGGTTCGAACAACAAGAATAGAAAAAAAGACATGTTTTGGTTAACTCCTGTCAGAAATTGGAATGACTTTTAGCAACTTTAAGAAATTGGAATGACTTTTAGCAACTTTAAGAAGTTAAAACCAAATGACTTTTAGAAACTATCTTCTATGGAAATGTCAAGCTGGTTATGTCCTCAAGCCTCAATGTTTTTTGGTTTTTTCGATGGTTCCACTCTGTGCCCATCGCTCCCATCTCCGCCGCCAACCAACTTCTCCTCCTTCATGTATGCTGGAGACACAGCCACCCCCATTGGTGGCGCAAAATCCGATCTTCCAGAAGCTTACTTGAAGGCCAAGGCAGAATATGATCAGTGGGTTGATCAAGATCAGCAGGTAAGCAGTTTTTTGTTCTCTTCTCTCACTCCTGAGGCTCTCGCCGAGATTCCAGATTGTTCAATATCCATAGAAATATGGGACAACATTGTTTCCATCTTTAAGAACAATACAACTTCAACCATCCTCCGACTTCGTGCAGATGCTCATAGTATTCGTAAGGCAGGTAGAGTTCATGAACTCCATTTTAAGTTTAAAGAAAATTTATAGAAACTTTCTGTTATGGGCTCTCTGGTCTCTAATGATGATCAAATAATTTGGTTTTTAACTGCACTTGGTCCTGAATTTAAAGATTTCTCTGCTCCGTTGATAAATTCCTACCCTACGCCCATTTATGCTGATATTCTGTCACGTGCCTAAAATCATGATGCATTTGGAGGAATTTACAGGGCCATTCAGCACTCACTCCAGGGCCGGTGGCTTTTTCTATAGGTGAATAGTCCCAAGCCAGCCGTCTGTGGGATCACGCACCGGCCAGAGGTGGCGGTGCTAAGGCTGTTGATTTAGTGGACGATGTGGCGGGGGCTCTACTCCTGGTTCTGGTCAGTCCAATTCTACTACAAGTTTAGGTCGCGCCCTACCCCAGTGTACATGGTGCGGTCATTTGGGCCACTTCACGGTAACTTATTACAAAATTATTGCGTAGACTCGCCGCTCCGACTCCACCAACTTGGCTGAATATTTTCTTTCCTCCATGCAGTTAGAACCATCGGATCGCACCTCAAACTTGTACATTGACTCTGGTGCAACCAGTCATATGGCCTCTTTAGCTTTAGGCCTTGAGAGTGTCACCCCTTATTATGGTAAATCTCATGTTTCTGTTGGTAATGGTGCTTCTATTTCGGTTTCGCATATTGGTGATTCTTGGGTATCTGATTCTTTAAAATTATCTGATGTTCTAGTTGTGCCCGAGTTTACTAAAAAATTACTGTCTATTAGTAAATTGACCAAGGGTCTGAATGTATTTGTTACCTTTGATGACCAAAACTTTGTGATTCAGAACAAAGTTTCCAAGGCAGTTGTGGGAAGGGGCCACAGTGATGGAGGACTGTACATTTTGAACAGAGGAGATGGAGCACTTATTTCTTTCTTGCAGCAGAATAAAGGAGGGGCGACTTACGAGTCGTGGCATGCTCATTTGGGTCATATTCCGACTGAGATCATTTCCATTTTACAGAGTCCGGTTTACTTTCTATTTCCTCTTCGTTACCTAAACCGCATATTTGTACCCCTTATGTTAGGTGAAGGGACCGTGGTTAGAGTTTGTTGAGAACCCTAAACGTGTTGTAAACGTGTTGTGAACGTTCTTGATTTGGTACATTGTAATTTATGGGGTCCCTCCCTAGTTTTATCCGAGAATGGTTTTGCTTATTATGCCTTTGTTTGTGGATGATTTCTCCCGTTTCACTTGGTTTTTCCTCTCCGTAGGAAATCCAATTTTTTGGACGCCAATTTCTTGTTTGAGGCCCTTGTTGAGAAACAGTTCATGTCCAAAATTAAGTTTTTGCAGAGTGATGGTTGTACGGAATTTTTTAGCACATGCCTCCAATCTCATTTTGCCTCTACAGGTATTCACCATCAGATGTCGTGTCCGTATACACCGGAACAAAATGGATGAGCAAAGCGCAAGCACAGACATGTTGAGGAAATGGGTCTCACGATGCTTTTTCACTAGCATCTTCCACTATCCAGGTGCGATGACGCTTTTTACACAATTTTTTATACCATTAACCAGTTACCCACTCCAGTTTTATAGGGTGCATCTCCTTATGGACTTCTCTATCAGTGGGACCCGACTTACTCAAATTTTCATCCCTTTAGATATTGAGTATTTCACTTTGTTCACCCCATGGCTGATCATAAGCTATCTCCAAAGAGCATTCCATGTGTTTTTGGTACCATTATAAGGGTTTTCGGTGCCTTGATTCTTCCACTTGTAAGATTTATGTCACCCGTCATGCTCGATTTGACGAGAGTTGTTTTCCTTTTGTCTCTGCTTCAGATTTGGCAATTGGAGCCCCTATGTTAGCTCTGGATACTTCAGTATTTCTGGATGTTGATGGTAATTTTGGTCCACTATTCACTAACAGGACACACACTCTAGCACCGGTTTTTCCAACCCTCTAGCACCAATTTTTGGGGTCCAAAAAATTGGTTCCTAAATAGTCGGTGAAACATTTTCACCAGTTTTTGAAAAACCGGTGCTAGGTTTAGCACCGATTTTTTGGTTAACACCGGGTTTTATAAAACTGGTGCTAAAATGCCACTAGTTTTCATGTTTGCACTTGTCCAAAAAAATAATGCTAAATTTAGCACCGGTTTTCATATATTAGCACCGGTTTAAAAAACCATTTTTATATGGCATCGATTTATTTGCACCGATTTTTAGAAAATTGGTGTTAAAATTGTCACCAATTTTTTATTTGGAATTGCAATTGGGCGCTGACTGCAGCTGCGCGCAGCTGATTTATTACTTTAATTTGGCAAAAACAGATTTGGAATCGGGCGTTGACCGCAGCTGCGCGCAACTTCTCTATTACTTTGATTTGGGATAAAAAGCAATAGAATATGGTGTTGATCGCAGTCGCGCGTAGCTTCTCTAGTACTTCACAACAAACAGTAAAACGATCTAACAACATATATATGGCCATATCTAGAAACATCAAAAAACATTTCCACTAGATGTATGATACAAAATTAATAATCTATGGGACTAAACATAATTATCCCAAATATAACTATCTATGGTACTAAACATAACTTTAGCTTAAACTAGCAATTAAATCATATGGCATATACACATCAAATCACAAGGCTAATTCACATATCTATCATAGAAATGCTCAGATGTACCCTATCATACCATATGGAAAATGTGTCATGTTTTGATCCTTAACATCACCCTTCAAAGCCTTGGATCCCGCTCCCTAGTTAAGAATTGTACTGGGCTGCATCAAAATGACAAAATATTTAGTAATTCTCCTCATTATTTCATTTGCATTCAAGAAACTTGGAACCAAGTTTTGTTGTACCTTTTGTCATCACTTATGTGTTCTAGGAAATGGCCATGCTCATTCATATAAAGCTCCGCATTATTGAAAAGATCAGGTGAACTGATTGAAATATAGAGGAATACACAAACGTGAGAACATTATGCAATGATCAATTGTTAGTAAAATGAGAAAGAACTTGAAGAGATACGGGAGAAGGTTGATGCAGCGAACTTATCTTTGAAGGAAAAAGAAGAAGAATTTAAGCAATCTTCGGTTTTCAGCAAATCTTTTTTTTGCCTCGTGTAATTTATGTTCTCACTCTCATAGTTCTTCCCTTTGCTTTAGCCACATTCGCTCGGTGCACAACACACCTGAAAAGGAACAAATCTTAAGTGAGAATAAATACCATTTGCATCGGAGACTCAAAAGAGAAACAAAAAACAGCATGAAAACAAAACGATCAGAAACTTAGAATTAGCTACTAATTCAAACCCAAGCATAATATCAAACACCTAGCATGCAACCCAAGAAAAACAACATGGATCCGTTCATGACAATTGTTTTTACTTCATATCTACAGCTTCCTATTCTAACAACATTACGAGGCACTAACCAAATTTACAAAATACAACTTTAGAATCCTCAACCATTGTCTGGTTTAACAATCCTAGGGCCACAACAACTGTGAGTCTTCATCTTGCTGTTTGAGGTCAAGACAAATGCATTATATAAATTTAAAATTGACAATCATAAGACTAAAGTAATATTGTTTAATTATGCCTTTTAGCCATATTCTTACACTATCAAACAAAGCTAAATTCCCACTAATGCATTTTACTTTATTACTATAATCAAATCATAAGCTCTACATCTAAATATTTAAGTGCTAGTCATTGTTTTTAGTGAGGCATTCAAGGCTAACTCAAAACGGCATTCTTTCCATTCACATCAAGAATAAGTTTTACAACTTTTACACCTAATCAAATAGGATCCCTTTTGCGTTCAAATCATCGATAATTGGCAAAAGGAGTAGCGTAATATCTCAACATCGAATAAGATTATAAACGTCTTAAGGAGGCATTTGATCTCTTAATTGATATACACTCCCACCCAAAAGAAGAAAGGACTTTTCTTTTGTAAAACAACAAATCAGAATAACCTGTAATCTCCAAATCTAGTCATAGACTTCACAGTTGACTCATCTTTCCATAATCCATGTCCCAAAACCAGCATTTTGATTATGTTTACATCAGGAACCAAAGCCACAAAAATAGCTCCTCTATAACCCGGCCTATAACAAATATCAGATTCAAAACACATCAAATTTCCAGAATATTAACGAAAAACAATCAGATCATTAAGTTGAAATCAGTTTAAACACCTGGACATTGGCTAACACAGCATGAACACCAACCCAACACTAAGAGCAACTCCAAGGAGACGGAATCTTTCCGTTCCACGTCAAAATTTGAAGGAAACGAACTCCAATGATACGCTAAGTTTGTGTTTGGTATTCCGTTGGTCTACAGG
>JAULKM010021966.1:0-14155 GCA_032355605.1 Rubia tinctorum
GAAAGAGTTATATTTGTACTTTCACTTATTATCCATGGTTATATTGACACTTTCAATTATCAAGAGTTATATTTGCAGTTATGTTAATTATATATGGTTACATATGCATTTTCACTATTTTTTAATGCTATGTATTCCATACATTCCATATTTGCATATAAGTGACTTCATAAAAACCTAAAATTCAAGCCAACGATTCGAATGGCTAAAACTGCTCAGAAACATATTTTAGACCGATACCTTTTAAAAAAAGTTCTTATATATTAATACTTTACAATATTGTAGTTTCCTTTTTTTGCTAGTTACTAACTTTAGAAAATCCCATAAATTCAACCCATCAAATGAAAATGACAATTTGAATGGTCAGAACTCGGTGCTCAATAATATTTTGAACCGATTCTTTTTTAAAAAGTTTTATATTCCATGTTCCACAATATGGTATCTCTCATGTTTGCTAATTAGTAACTTCATCATATTTCCAAATTCATTCCATCAAATGAAAATTACGATTCAAATGGTCATAACTCGCTGCTCAAATAATATTTTGGACCGATTCCTTTTTAAACAGTTCTTATATTTTCAACCTCTACAATATGGTACCTTCCGTGTTTACTAATTAGTAAATTCATCATATCCCCGAAATTCAACCCATCAAATGAAAATGAAGATTTGAATGGTCATAACTCGGTACTCAGATAATATTTTGGGCCGATTTCTTGTTGAAAAGTTCTTATATTTTCATGATATGCAATATGGTATCTTCCATGTTTGCTAATTAGTAAGTTCATCATACCCCCAAAATTCTTTTTTAAAAAAAATAAAACCATCGTAGACAGGGTTTGAAGGGTGTCCTTCCCTTTTCATTAAGCTCATATGTCGTCAAAATTTGGCTTACATTGCCCAAAGGCTTACGTCGACTTGCCCGTAGGCTTACATCGGTTGCCCAAAAGGGTAATCATGAATGCGCTATAAATCAAATTGCAACTTTGAAGCCTTTATATACAAAACAAATAGTAATAGAAATGGGTAAATCCTAAGATAAATGGTCAAATACCGCGTACAAATCAAAGTAATTCGGCTCGAACCACTAGAAGTGGATCACAGTATTCCAATACCAGTCACCTTCTCCCAAATTTCGAAAACATTGTTGAATCTAAAGCAACCAAAACAAAAGTGCACAACTCAAAAAGTGAAAGATTCGGTTCATCTCCATCAAACTAACGTCTGTTATAGAATGTAAGAATGATCACGGTTAGTTTGGCTACCAAAAATCTTTTGTAAATGTTAATGAATTCAGGAGAAAGTACGAAAATATCTAATACGACACAAGGTGATCGATAATCAACTTGCTCGGTCTACCCATAAAAAAATGATGATTCAAATGGTCATAACTCAGTGCACAGATCTTATTTTGGACTTATTTCTTTTTGAAATGTTCTTATATTTTTAGACTCTACAATATGGTACCTTCCATATTTACTATTTAATAACTTCATCATATCCCCGAAATTCAACCCATAAAATGAAAATGATGATTTGAATGGTTATAACTCGGTGCTCAGATTATATTTTGGACCGACTCCTTTCTGAAAAGTTCTTATATTATCATACTTTACAATATGGTACCTTCCGTGTTAGCTAATTAGAGACTTCATCATATCCCCAAAATTCAACCCATCAAAGAAAATGACGATTCGAATGGTCATAACTCGGTGCTCAGATCATATTTTGGACCGAATCCTTTTTGAAAAGTTGTATTTTCATGCTCTACAATAGGGTACCTCTCGTGTTTGTTAATTAGTAACTTCATCATATCCCCAAAATTCAACCCATCAAATGAAAATGACAATTTGAATAGACTTAACTTGGTGCTCAAATAATATTTTAGACCGATCCCCTTTTGAAAATTTCTTATAATTTCAGGCTCTACAATATGGTACCTTCCGTGTTTGCTAATTGGTAACTTCATCATATCTCCAAAATTCAACCCATCAAATGAAAATGACAATTCGAATGGTCATAACTCTATGCTTAGATAATATTTTGGACCGATTCCTTTTTTTAAAGTTCCTACATTTTCACGATCTACAATACGGTACCTTCCGTGTTTTCTAATTAGTAACTTACACATATCACCAAAATTCTACCCATCAAATGAAAATAACGATTTGAATGGTCATAATTCGGTGCTTCGATCATATTTTAGATGGATTCCTTTTTGAAAAGTTGTTACATTTTCATACTCTACAATATGGTACCTTCCGTATATTCTAATTAGTAACTTCATGATATCACCGAAATCTAACCCAACAAATGAAAATGACGATTTGAATGGTCATAACTCGGTGCACAGATCATATTTTTGACCGATTCCTTTTTCAAAAGTTCTTATATTTTCATTCTCTACAATATGATACCTTCCGTTGCTAATTAATAACTTCATATATCCCCAAAATTTAACCCAAAAAATGAAAATGAAGATTTGAATGGTCATAACTCGGTGCTTTATTAATATTTTGTATTGATTCCTTTTTGAAAAATTCTTATATTTTCTTGCTCTACAATATGGTACCTTCCATGTTCGCTAATTAGTAACTTTATATATCCCAAAATTTAACTCATCTAATGGAAATGAAGATTCGAATGGTCATAGCTCGGTGCTTAGATAATATTTTGGACAAATTCCTTTTTGATTTTTTTTTATATTTTCATGCTCTACAATATGGTATCTTTTGTATTTGCTAATTAGTAACTTAGTATATCCCCGAAATTGAACCTATCAAATAAAAATAAAAATTCGAATGGTCATAACTCGGTGCGCAGATAATATTTTAGACCGATTTATTTTTGAAAAGTTCTTATATTTTCATGCTCTACAATATGGTATATTCCGTGATTGCTAATTAATAACTTCATATATTCTCAGAATTTAACCCATCAATTGAAAATGCAAATTCGATTGGTCATAACTCGGTGCTCATATAATATTTTGGACCAATTTCTTTTTGAAAAGTTATTATATTTTAATGCTCTACAATATGACACCTTCAGTGTTTTCTAAATAATAATTTCATATATCCTCGAAATTTAACCCAACAAATGAAAATGAAGGTTTGAATTGTCATAACTTAGTGCTCCGATCATATTTTTGACCGATTCCTTTTTGAAAATTTCTTATATTTTCATGCTGTACAATTTGGTATCTTCCGTGTCTGCTAATTAGTAACATCATATATCCCCAAAATTTAACCCATCAAATGAAAATGAAGATTCAAATGGTCATAACATGATGCTCAAATAATATTTTGGACTGATTTCTTTTTGAAAAGTTATTATATTTTCATTCTCCACAATATGATATCTTATGTGTTAGCTAATTAGTAACTTCATATATCTCCGAAATTTAACCCGTCAAATGAAAATAAAGATTTGAATGGACATAACTCTATGCCAGATCAAATTTTGGACCGATTTCTTTTTGAAAAGTTCTTATATTTTCATGTTCTATAATATGGTACCTTCCGTATTTGCTAATGAGTTACTTCGTATATCCCCAAAATTTAACCCATCAAATGAAAATAAAGATTCGAATGTTCATAACTTGGTGCTCAGATTATATTTTGGACCAATTCCATTTTGAAAAGTTACTACATTTTCATACTCCACAATACGGTACCTTACGTTTTTGGTAATTAGTAGCTTCACATGTCCTTGAAATTTAACCCATCAAATGAAAATAAAGATTCGAATGGTCATAACTTGATACTCAGATAATATTTTAGACTGATTCCCCTTTTTTAAAACTTCTTATATTTTCATGCTCGACAATATGGTACATTCCGTATTTGCTAATTATTAAATTCAAATATCCCCAAAATTTAATCCATCAAATGAAAATGAATATTCGAATGGTCATAACTCGGTGTTCAGATCATATTTTTGACCTATTACTTTTTGAGAAGTTCTTATATTTTCATTCTCTACAATATGGTATCTTCCGTGTTTGTTAAATAGTAACTTCATATATCCCCAAAATTTAACCCATCAAATGAAAATTAATATTCGAATGGTAATAAGTCGGCGCTTAAATCATATTTTGGACTGATTCCTATTCAAAAGTTCTTATATTTTCATTCTCTACAATATGCTACCATCCGTGTTTGCTTATTAACAACTTCATATATCCCCAAAATTTAACCCATCAAATGCATATAAAGATTTGAATGGTCATAACTCGGTACTCAGATAATATTTTGGACCGATTTCTTTTTGAAAAGTTTTTATATTTTCACGCTCTACGGTATGGTACCTTCAATGTTTGCTAATTAGTAAATTTATACATCCCGAAATTTAACCTATCAAATGAAAATTAAGATTCGAATGGTCATAACTCGGTGCTCAAATCATATTTTGGACAAATTCCGTCCTGAAAAATTATTATATTTTCATGCTCCACAATATGGTATCTTTTGTGTTTGCTAATTAGTAACTTAGTATATCCCCGAAATTGAACCTATCAAATGAAAATGAATATTCGAATGGTGATAACTCGGTGCTCAAATCATATTTTAGACTGATTCCTTTATGAAAAGTTCTTATATTTTCATGCTCTACAATATCGTTTCTTCCGTGTTTGCTAATTAATAACTTCATATATCCCCAGAATTTAACATATCAAATGAAAATGCATATTCGATTGGTCATAACTCGGTGCTCATATAATATTTTGGACCAATTTCTTTTTAAAAAGTTATTATATTTTCTTGCTCTTCAATATGGTACCTTCAGTGTCTCTAAATAGTAATTTCATATATTCCAGAAATTTAACCAAACAAATGAAAATGAAGATTCAAATGGTAATAACTTGGTGTTCCGATCATATTTTGTACCGATTTGTTTTTGAAAAGTTCTTATATTTTCATGCTTTAAATTTTGGTATCTTCCGTTTTCGTTAGTTAGTAACTTCATATATCCCCAAAATTTAACTCATCAAATGAAAATAAAGATTCAAATAGTCATGCCTTGGTGCTTAGATTATATTTTGGACCGATTACTTTTTGAAAAGTTCTTGTATTTTCATGCTCAACAATATGGTATCTTCCGTGTTAGCTTATAAGTAACTTCTTATATCTACGAAATTTAGTCCATCAAATAAAAATAAAGATCCAGTAACTTGGTGCTCAAATCATATTTTGGACCGATTACTTTTTGAGAAGTTCTTATATTTTCATGCTCTACAATATGGTATCTTTTGTGTTTCCTTAATTGTAACTTCATATATCTCTTAAATTTAACCCATCAAATAAAAATGAAGATTCAGATTGTCGTAACTTAATGCACAAATCATATTTTAGACCGATTCCTTTTTTAAAAAATACTTATATTTTCATGCTCTGCAATATGGTATCTTCCATGTTTGCTTATCAGTAACTTATTATATCTTCGAAATTTAACCCATCAAATGAAAATGAAGATTCAGATAGTCGTAACTTGGTGCTCAGATCATATTTGGACCGATTCCTTTTTCAAAAGTTCTTATATTTTCATGTTCTACAATTTGGTATCTTCCATGTTTGCTTATTAGTAACTTCTTATATATTCGAAACTTAACCTATCAAATGAAAATGAAAATTCGGAGGGTCGTAACTTGGTGCTCAGATAATATTTTGGATCGATTCCTTTTAAAAATGTTCTTATAATTTCATGTTCTACAATTTGGTATCTTCCGTGTTTGCTTATTAGTAACTTCTCATATCTCCAAAATTTAACGTATCAAATGAAAATGAATATTCGGATGGTCGTAACTTGGTGCTCACATCATATTTTGGATCTATTCCTTTTTAAAAAGTTTTTATAATTTATGATCTACAATTTGGTATCTTCCGTGTTTGTTTATTAGTACATCTTATATCTCCAAAATTTAAACCATTAAATGAAAATGAAGATTCGGATGGTCGTAACTTGGTGCTCAGATTATATTTTGGACTGATTCCTATTTGAAAAGTTCTTATATTTTCATATTCTACAATATGGTATCTTCCGTGTTTGCTTTAGTCACTTCTTATATATCCGAAATTTAACCCATCAAATGAAAATAAAGATTCGGATGGTTGTAACTTGGTTCTCATATCATATTTTGGACTATTACTTTTTGAAAAGTTCTTATATTTTCATGTTCTACAATTTGGTATCTTCCGTGTTTACTTATTAGTAACTTCTTATATATCTGAAATTTAAACCATCAAATGAAAATGAAGATTCGGACGGTCGTAACTTGGTGCTCATATCATATTTTGTACCGATTCCTTTTTGAAAAGTTCTAATATTTTTGTATTTTACAATATGGTATCTTCCGTGTTTGTTTATTAGTAACTTCTTATATCTCAAGAATTTAACCCATTAAATGAAAATGAATATTTGGATGGTCGTAACTTGGTGCTAAGGTCATATTTTGGATCAATTACTTTTTGAAAAATTCTTATATTTTCATGCTCTACAATGTGGTCTTCTTATTAGTAACTTCATATATCACTTAAATTTAACCAATCAAATGAAAATGAAATTCAGATGGTCGTGACTTAGTGCTCATATCATATTTTGGACCAATTTTTTAAAGTTCTTATATTTTCATGCTCTACAGTATGGTATCTTCCATGTTTTCTTATTAGTAACTTCTTATATCTCCAAAATTTAACCCATCAAATGAAAATGAAAATGAAGATTTGGATGGTCGTAACTTGGTGCTCAGATCATATTTTTGGACCGATTCTTGTTTGAAAAGTTCTTATATTTTCATCCTCTACAATATGGAATCATCAGTGTTTGCTTATTATTAACTTCTTATATCTACAAAATTTAACCTATCAAATGAAAATGAAGATTCGGATGGTCGTAAGTTGGTGCTCAGTTCATATTTTGGATCGATTACCTTTTGAAAAGCTCTTATATTTTAATGTTCCACAATATGGTATCTTTCGTGTTTTCTTATTAGTAACTTCTTATATCTCTGAAATTTAACCCATCAAATGAAAATGAAGATTCGGCTAGTCGTAACTTGGCGCTCAGATCATATTTTTTTACAGATTCTTTTTTGAAAAGTTCTTATATTTTCATGCTCTACAATATGTTATATTCCGTGTTTGCTTATTAGTAAGTTCCGATATCTCCAAAATTTAACCCATCAAATGAAAATGAAGATTCAGATGGTCGTAACTTGGTGCTCAAATCATATTTTGGACCGATTCCTTTTTGAAAAGTTTTTATATTTTGAGCTTCTACAATATGGTATCTTCCGTGTTTGGTTATTAATAACTTCTCATATCTCCAAAATTTAACCCATCAAATGAAAATGAATATTCAGATGGTCTTAACTTGGTGCTCAGATCATACTTTGGACTAATTCATTTATAAAAAAGTTCTTATATTTTCGTGCTTTACAATATGGTATCTTCCGTGTTTGCTTATTAGTAACTTCTTATATCTACGAAATTTAATCTGTCAAATGAAAATGATGATTCAGATTTTCGTAACTTTGTGCTCTGATCATATTTGGGACCGATTCATTTTTAAAAAGTTCTAATATTTTCATGTTCTACAATATGGTATCTTCCGTGTTTGCTTATTAATAACTTCTTATATCTCCAAAATTTAACTCATCAAATGAAAATGAAGATTCGGATGGTTGTAACTTGGTGCTCAGAATTTATGTTGAACCTATTCCTTTTTCAAAAGTTCTTATATTGTCATGTTCTACAATTTGGTATCTCCCGTGTTTGTTTATTAGTAACTTCTTATATCTCCAAAATTTAACCCATCAAATGAAATTGAAGATTAGATGGCTATAACTTGGTACACAGATCATATGTTGGACCGATTCCTTATTGAAAAGCTATTATATTTTCATATTCTACAATGTGGTATCTTCTATGTTTGGTCATTAGTAACTTATTATATCTCCAAATTTTAAACTATCAAATGAAAATGAAGATTTAGATGGTCGTAACTTGATGCTCAGATCATATTTTGGCCCGATTCTTTTTTAAAAATTCTTATATTTTTAGGCTCTACAACATGGTATCTTCCATGTTTGCTTATTTGTAACTTCTTATATCTCCAAAATTCAACCCATCAAATGAAAATGAAAATTCAGATGGTCGTAACTTGGTGCTCAAATCATATTTTGGATCGATTTCTTTTTGAAAAGTTCTAAATATTTTCATGTTCTACAATATGGTATCTTCAGTGTTTGCTTATTAGTACCTTTTTATATCTTCGAAATTTAACCTATCAAATGAAAATGAAAATGAAAATGAAGATTCAGAGGGTCGTAACTTAGCACTCATATCATATTTTGGACCGAATCGGTTTTGAAAAATTCTTATATTTTCATGTTCTACAATTTGGTATCTTCTGTGTTTGGTTATTAGTAACTTCTTATATCTCCGTAATTTAACATATCAAAGGAAAATGAAGATTCGGATGGTCGTAACTTGGTGCTTAGATCATATTTTAGACCGATTTCTTTTGGAAAAGTTGTTATATTTTCTTGTTCTACAATTTGCTATCTTCTATGTTTGCTTATTAGTAACTTCTTTTATCTTCGAAACTTAGCCTATCAAATGAAAATGAAGATTCAGATGGTCGCAACTTGGTTCCTCAGATAATATGTTGGACTGATTCCTTTTTAGAAAGTTCTTTTAATTTCATGTTCTACAATATGGTATCTTCCGTGTTTGCTTATTAGTAACTTCTTGTATCTCCAAAATTTAACCTATCAAAGGAAAATGAAGTTTCAGATGGTCGTAACTTGGTGGTCAAATCATATTTTGGACCGATTTCTGTTTGAAAATTCTTATATTTTCATGTTCTACAATTTGGTATCTTCCATTTTTGCTTATTAGTAACTTGTTATATCTCCAAAATTTAAACCATCAAATGAAAATGTAGATTCGGATGGTTGTAACTTGGTGCTCAGATCATATTTTGGGACCGGTTCCTTTTCGAATAGTTCTTATATTTTAATTATCTACAATATGGTAGCTTCTGTGTTTGCTTATTAGTAATTTATAATATCTCCAAAATTTAACCCATCAAATGAAATTCTAGATTCGTATGGTCATAACTTGGTGCTTTGATCATATTTTGGACCGATTCACTTTTAAAAAGTTCTTATATTTTGATGCTCTACAATATGTTATATTTAGTATTTTTTTTATTAGCAACTTCTTATATCTCTAAAATTTAACCCATCAAATGAAAATGAAGATTAGGATGGTCTTAACTTGGTACTCAGATCATATTTTGTACCGATTACATTTTGAAAAATTCTTATATTTTTATGCACTACAATATGATATCTTCCGTGTTTGCTTATTAGTAACTTCTTATATCTCCGAAATTTAACCATACAAATGAAAATGAAGATTTAGATAGTCATAACTTCGTGCTCGGATCATATTTTGGACCGATTCCTTTTTTGAAAAGTTCTTATAGTTTTATGATCTACAATATGGTATCTTACGTGTTTTCTTATTAGTGACTTCTTATATCTCCGAAATTTAACCCATCAAATGAAATTGAAAATTCGTATGGCCGTAACTTGGTGCTCAGATCATATTTTGCACCGATTACTTTTTTGAAAAGTTCTTATACTTTCAGTCTCTACAATATGGAATCTTCCGTGTTTACTTATTAGTAACTTATTTTATCTCCAAAATTTAACCCATCAAATGAAAATGAAGATTCGGATGGTCGTAACTTTGTACTCAGATCATATTTTTGACAGATTCCTTTTTGAAAAGTTTTTATATTTTCATACTCTACAATATGGAATCTTCAGTGTTTGCTTATTAGTAACTTCTTGTATCTCCAAAATTTAACCTATCAAATGAAAATGAAGATTCAGATGGTCGTAACTTTATGCTCAGATAATATTTTGTACATATTCCTTTTTGAAAAGTTCTTATATTTTCATGCTCTACAATATGGTATCTTCCGTGTTTGATTATTAGAAATTTCTTATATTACAAAAATTTAACCCATCAAATGAAAATGAAGATTCAAATGGTCGTAACTTGGTGATCAGATCATATTTTGGACTGATTCATTTTTTGAAAAGTTCATATATTTTCATTCTCCACGATATGGTATCTTCAGTGTTTTCTTATTAGTAACTTCTTATATCTTCAAAATTTAACTCATCTAATGAAAATGAAGATTCGGATGGTCGTAATTTGGTGCTTAGGTCATATTTTGGACCAATTCCTTTTTGAAAAATTCTTATATTTTAATGTTCTACAATTTGGTATCTTCCATGTTTGCTTATTAGTAACTTCTTATATCTCCAAAATTCAAACCATCAAATGAAAATGAAGATTCAGATGGTCGTAATTTGGTGCTCAGATCATATTTTGGACCGATTTCTTTTTGAAAAGTTCTTATATTTTCATGTTCTACAATTTGGTATCTTCCATGTTTGCTTATTAGTAACTTATTTTATCTTAGAAACTTAGCCTATCAAATGAAAATGAAGATTCAGATGGTCGTAACTTGGTGCTCAGATAATTTTTTGGACTGATTACTTTTTAAAAAAGTTCTTTTAATTTGATTCTTTTATCTCTTTAATCTGAAAAGTTCAAAATAGACAAATACCTGACATCGGTTTTTTCATGTATTCTCTCTCTAAAAACGATCTGTAAAAACCTTTTCCTAACAACAAAATTCCTACCGATAACAGCTACTTCCACTCAACCGCTTCACCGGAAAATTACGAACCCCACCTACTGATGGCGGCTCCGCCACACGGCGGGAGCCCGTCCACCTACTTGCAATCTCTCATCCACCCAAACATCTCTACCACATCAATTCCCAATATTCTCCTTCATCTCTTAACTCAATATCAAGGGGAAACCGCTTGCATCTTCCCCCAAGTGGAGATTGAGGAAATAGCAATCCCTTTCAATCATGCTCTCATTGGAAAATTTTCTAGGGGACGGCCACCACTGGATCGGATTAGGAAAGAGATATCAAAGACCGGCTTGCTGGCACATTTCCAGGTTACAGCGATTGACTCAAGACACGTTCGACTCACCTTCACTCATGGAAGCGACAAAGAAAATGTTTGGAGTAGACCAATATGGTTATTCGGAACTTACTTTATGCGTGTGCTAAAATGGTCAACTGATTTTGATCCAGAGGAAGAACCACCGTATGCCCCAATCTGGTTTAACATTGAATCCCCCCACCCATTACTTTCACCCTGCTGTGCTTAAGGAAATACGGAATTCAATGGGTAAGTTTATCTGTGCTGATACTTCAACTAGGAATCTATCTAGACCGTCTATCATTCGAATGTGTGTAGAGTTTGATCTCAGGAAACCCCTCCCTCAGAGGATTAGAATAGGATCGATCGCCAAAAATAAGTGGTACAAGATTGCCTATGAATCCAAGCCTTCCTATTGTTTTACATGCTTCAGGTTTGACCACTCTGACACCACATGTAGGAAAGACTCTCAGCCTGAAAACTATGTATCTACCCCAGCCCCAGTGACAGTACGACACACCTCTGCTCTAAGTAGTGATAAACCCTCACATGATGCCATTAGCTCTCACATGATAAAGGCAGTACAAGAAGACCTCACACAATCAAATTTCTCACAGGAGGAGGCCAACCTGATAGCCAAGATCATTGATAACATCTTCACAGAACATTACCAGGATGAGCTCACCCTATTTTCATCTCTAAAACTTCACCTCTCAGTCCCACTGCACTCGCACTTATCCCTTATGAAACTCCACTGTCAACTAACATATTCTCTCTCTTACAGGTGTTACAAGATGAGGAAGTACTAGATACACATAAACATGACAAGGAATCTACAGTTTCAAAACTGGGGGAAGATGTACTCTCAGACTGCTCCTCCTATGACTCTGAGGACATATTAGACCTGGAAGATGCAGAAAATGCGATACTCTCTAAACAGGTGGACCAAGGTCAACAAAATCCTATTCCCCCACTTTAAATATGCAAATAGGAATAAAACACTGAGTTTTAATGATTAAGCACAACATAATTGGTAATTTCCTAGTATGGAACAGTAGAGGATATAACAAATCCATTTCTAGGATTAAATCTCTCATTTTGAGACACAGCATATCTCTTCTATGTTTGACTGAGCCAATGCATGAAAATAATGCAATCATGAAGCTCAAAATGCAGCTAGGATTACAGAACCACATATGTGCTGATAACAAAAAAATTGGCTGCTTTGGAATTACAACATAATTTGTAACTTTCATGCCCAATTCTCTCAGTGTTTAGTGATGGAAATAGTAGATAAGCGGAACAATACTCCTTGGTTGGTTGTTTTCGTTTATGCAAAGACCCTAAGAGCTTTAAGAAGGCAATTATGGTTGGATCTTTTAGATTTGCCACAGGGACCTAAGATCCTAATAGGGGACTTTAATGTGATTACAACTCATGTTGAATGTAGGGGTAGTAATACTCCCAACACAGATAACATTAATGACTTCAATGAGGTAATTGATGCCCTAGGTTTGCTGCACATTAATACTGTTGGTCCTCAATTTACTTGGTCAAATAATAGGAGAAATGGCAGGGTCTATAAAAGACTAGATATGGGACTTTGCACACAAGACTGGGGTCAACTTTACCCTAATAGTTCAATTCATATTTGAAATAGGACTGGCTCTGATCACGCTCCTATGATACTATCCATACAGTCTTCCCAAATTAGTTTGCCTAAGCCATTTAGATTTCAACTAATGTGGCTGAATAGAGAGATTGAGCTGAAGTAATTAATCCAATAGAACTGGAATATGTCATGCCATCTCAATGGTATGGAACGTTTCAGTTGTAAACTAAGAAGAATGGAAAAATGTCAGAGGGAATGGAACAAAAAAAATTGGAAACATTAATGATAACATTTTCAAAGCAGAAACTGAAGTAAATAAGGCAGAAAATGACCTGCTCATTACAGATAATGAGCAGAACCACATTCGGCTAAGTAGAGCTAGGGAATTATTACTTAGATCTTTAAAAGAGGAGTCTATTTTCCGGCAATAGAAATCTAGGGTCAAATGAATAAAACAGGGTGATGAGAATACCAAATTGTTCCACATGGCAAACAAGGAGAAAAACTGTAAAACATTAATAACAAAAATCAAGGGTAATAATGGTGTGTGGTTAACAGATCAATCAGACATAGCTAGGGAAGGAGTCTCATTCTACACTAATCCGCTAACTCAAACTCAACAGGACCCCTCAGCCAACTTCCTTGATTACTTTCTCCAACCTATTCCAAAGCTAATCTTCCATGATTAAAATAGAACCTTCCTGTAGCTTGCTACCTTGAAGGAGATTAGAGAGGTAGTTTTCCAGTCTAATCAAGAGAGTTCTCCTGGTCCTGATGGTTTCCCAGTAAAATTCTACACTTTTACTTGGGATATCATCAAAGGGAATTTTTAAGAGGCTGTTAATCAGTTCCTAAGAGGCTCACACATACCTCAGACCATTTCAGCTACTTGGATAACACTGATCCCTAAAAAGCAAACACCAGAATCCTTTGTAGATTACAGACCTATCAGCCTCTCAAAATTCATTAACAAAATCTGCTCTAAACTCTTAATGGAGAGAATCAGGCCACATATGAATGATATTATCTCAAAGGAACAATCTGCCTTTGTGCAGAACAAGGACATTGCAGATAACATTATACAGATGCAGCAAATGGTGAGATTTCTAAACACTAACTGTCAGAATCAGAATCTTATCTTAAAACTGGATATGCATAAGGCTTTTGATATGGTAACCTGGGGCTTCCTCAACTCTGTGCTACTAAAATTTGGCTTCTCTGGCAGATTGATTAAGCTCATCTTATCTAATATTGCATCTGCTACTTTTTCAGTTCTGTTTAATGGTGTCCCTCAAGGATTTTTCAAAGCCTCAAGGGGAATCAAACAGGGAGATCCCCTCTCTCATTTTATTTATAACATACTCACCGAGTCTTTCTATAGATCCATCAAATCTTACTTCTCTAATGGTTTTATGCAGTACTTCTTTTCCACAACTAATTCCCTGAAAGTAACACACTTGATGTATGTTGATGACACTGCTATTTTTCTGAGGAGGGGGTGT
>JAULKM010021985.1:0-14153 GCA_032355605.1 Rubia tinctorum
GCTGATTGTGTATCATTAAATCTATTTCAGTAAAAATATCAGTGTACGCATTTCTGTCTTTTATGCCTCTTTATGGGTTTTGGGAGCCCAATAAATATCCCACCACCTCATGGTGGTTTAAATTTTTTTAAAAAAAGATTTTTCAATTGACATTTTGAAACTGCCTTCTTACTCCAGAAAAGTGGGACGACCGAATCGCCATCTCCTCTGATCCGAACTAGGGTTTGGCACTTGTCCAGTAACGTCATGATGGTAGAGCCACCGCAATCAGCCAAATCGATCTCATAAATTCAAGCGCTAAACCAAGAACTTCTAAACCCCATCCCCGATCCAATCACCCCAAAAAATGGAACTCCCTTCATTCCAAAACCAAGCATTGAATATACACGACGAAGAATGTGACTAGTTGGGTAGATTTTGGTCAGTAAGTTCTCTCGCAGTCGACCCCATATGGACAAACTGAGGAAGGACTTCCATATTGTTGTCTTCAAGGGTGGGTCATGCAGAAATTCAGCTACTGGACAACCTCCAGGTTTCTATCGATTTTTCAAATCGTGATGACTGTATTATCGATGCTGGCTGGTTACACAAAGTTTGGCATACAACTCAAAATGAGCAGGTTAAAAACAATCACACGAGGGAAATGACCTGAAGAACGCAATGGAGCATACACAAAATGGAAGTGCAATATCCCTACCTCAGGCACAATCTATACCTGGATTGGAATAAGACCCAAAGGTAGGGTCTGGAAACAATTAAATATGGGAATGTCGAATTGCAGTTGGTGGTCAGCCTTTCCCGAGTTCTTGCTTGGAAGGGGGTGTTTGAACAAAACTTGGATGCTAAGTAGGGTTGAGTTTAAAAATGAAAAAAAAATGGGATAACGCATTCTCCGAATACGTCCTCAGGAGTTTTAATTTTTCCTTTTTTTGTTTTAGGCCATCCAATTTTTTTTAAAAAAATTAAAATTTTAGAGCACCAATTCTCCAAATGCGTCCTCTAATATTATTTTAAATTTTTTAAAAATGTGTTTTCCTATCCAAAATTTTTTAAAAAATTAAAATTGAGTCCTCTAATATTTATTTTTTGGTTTTATATTGGTCGAATTTAAATAAAATATCATTTTCATATGAACTCATTTTTTAATAAAATTATTATTTCTTAAATTTTGTATAGAAATACTACAACATTAAAAATTTCGATTAATCAGCAATATGCTGCGAGAACGTAACAAATTTTTGGATTTGGGTCCGTATTTTATGATCTCGGAGAATTGAAATATTTGGTTTTAAAAAAAAATTAAATTGAAATTCAGAATATTTTAATATTGAGATGCGTCCTCTAATATTATTTATTTATTATTTATAGTTTTTTGTCTGAATTGCTTTTAAAAAATAAATATTAGGAATGCGTCCTTTAATATTTTATTTTGATTTAATATATTAGCAATTTGTTCTGAAATGGAAATAAATTAAATAATTATTATTTGTACAAAAATATTATAATATTGTTTTTTAGTTGTATATGAGTTAAATTTAAATAAAAATATAATTTTAAAATGAATACATTTTTTAATAATATTATTATTTCTTAAATTTGGAATAGAAATATTATGGCATTAATATTTTCAATGAATCGGAAACAAGTTGCGGGAACGAACATATTTTTGGATTTAGGTCCGGATTCTATGATTTCGGAGTAGTGGAATATTTGGTTTTTAAAAAAATTCAATTGAAATTCATAATATTTCAATATAAATATACATTATTTTCTTATAAAATCATTATTTTATTATTTTATATTATAAATATAAATGATATTATTTTATATAAATATAAATATTTTATATACTCTGTAATTGAATTATACTTTATAATTATTTTGAATAAAATATAATATTTTAATTATTATTTATATAATAATATTTTTTGACTTGTATATGAGTCGAATTTAAATAAAAATATGATTTTCATATGAACACATTTTTTTAATAATATTATTATTTCTTAAATTTGGAATAGAAATACTATGGTAGTAAGATTTTCAATGAATCGGCAACAAGTTGCAGGAATTAACATATTTTTGGATTTGGGCCTGGATTTTATAATTTCGGAATAGTGGAATATTTGGTTTTTAAAATAATTCAAATAAATTCAGAATATTTTGATTTAAATATATATTATTTTTTATAAATTCATTAATTTATTATTATATATCATAAATATAAATGATATTAATTATATAAATATAAATATTTTATAAACTGTAATTGAATTATACTTTAAAATTAATTATTTTGAATAAAATATAATATTTTAATTATTATTTTTATAAAAATATTATAATAATTTTTTGACTTTTATATGAGTCAAATTTAAATAAAAATATAATTTTCATATAATATTGTAATTTAATTATACTTTATAATTAATTTGAAAAAATATAAAATTTTATTTATTATTTGTCTAAAAATATTATAATTTTATTTTTAAAGTTGTATATGGATTGAATTTAAATAAAAATATAATTTTAATATGAACTCTTTTCTAATTATAATATTTGTTATAATATTTTAATATAAATATATATTATTTTCTTATAAAATTATTATTTTATATTATAAATTAAAATGATATTATTTTATATAAATATAACTATTTTATATGCTACTATAATTGAATTACGTTTTACAATTATTTTTGAAAAATATAATATTTTAAGTATTATTTGGATAAAAATAATATAATATTTTAATTGTTATTTTTATGAAAAATGACTTTTTTTAAAAAAAAATGGTCTTCGAATTTAAAAATATTAATTTTGGAGATGGACAAAACGCATTCTGTGAATGCGTCTACACTAATCGCCAATAAAAATTGAAAAACATTCAGATGCAGTTTACTCAAGCCGATTGTTTTTAAAAAAAAAAGAATGGTTGAGGAAGCATACCATTTGCATCCGAAATGCGTCTTCAAGATTTCAATTTTTTTAAAAAAATGAAAACAGAGACGACGCATCCTTTGAATGTGTCTTCAGAAATTGGCCGTAAAAAGGAACTTCGGGTTTAAATTTTTTAAAAAAATAAAAAGGTTGCTGAATGCGTCCTCACCATTTGCATCCGGGCAGTGGTACTGTAGCACCGAACAAAGAAAATTCTCGCCTTTCCCAGCTCTAACATTAAAACTCTTCCTCTTCCACGTGAACAATCTGATCACAGCCCCTTATACTGCAGACCAAATTGCTCATACAGGGCCTAAACTGTTAAGCATCCAACTTTCAAAACTCTTGTCAAAGATCCGTAAGAAATACATACAAATCTCATTGGAATGGAAAGATCTTCATTCAAACATAGGAATCTCAAATATGCGCTAAAATTTTGAAATACTAACACATTTGGCAACATCCTTGACAGGGTATCCTCTACTGAAAATACCTTACTTAAAGCTGAAAATGATCTACAAGATAAAGAAGATGAAGCAACCCTGCAAGCTTATAAGCTGAAAAATGCCACACAAGCTCTTTCAAACCAGGATAACTACTGGAAACAAAAATCCTTTCTTAAATGGATAAATAAAGGAGATACAGACTCTCGTTTCTTCCACCAAACTGTTAAATCTAAAAGCATGCGTCATAGAATATCTCAAATTAACATGCGTCATTGTTTTTACACAATAAAAACAATGGATGTAACATGATCATAAAAATTGACATGATAAAATATTTTGATAGAGTCTCTTGGGACTTCTTATCAAAACTCTTAATTAAAATAGGATTCTTTACAACAATGATGAATATTACATTGAACAACGTTAAAGCTGCATACTTCTCAGTATTAATAAATGCAAGTCCATGTGGTTTCTTCAAAGGTTCAAGAGGATTGAAGCAAGGGGGTCATTTATCCCCATTGCTTTCCATCCCGATGTCTTAAGCTTTTACACAAAACACAAACTATTTGTTTCAGTATGCTAATATTGGATACTACAGGCTACCCCAACCAATGATAAGTGTAACACAATTATCATTTGCAGATGGTAGTGCAATACTAATGAAATACTCTAAATCGGGTATTAAAAAATTAATGAGATTCCTTAAAATCTATGAAAAAACTACAAGATAAAAAATAAGCTTTGAAAAATTATCATTCTTCTTGTCTAAACATGATGAACCAAGAATTACCGCATCTATAAAATTAGACAGATAAATGTTAGCTGGTTCTCTCTCATTTAAGTACCTTGGGCGTCCAATTTTCACAGGCAGGAATAAGAACAGCTTGTATAAGAAAATGTTAGAATCCATTACACTCGGACTTAATTCATGGCTAAACAAAGCCCTCTCTCAGGCAGGAATACTAACACTTATTAAACATATATTAGCCACTATTCATGTACACATAATAAAAGTCTTGAAACCACTAAATGGTACAATCGACAAACTTCATAAAATGTTTGACTGAGATAAAATGTCTGAACGAATGAGTTTTCAGTGGCTAGGTTTTAAATTTTAATTACTCTTTTCTAGGTTCTTGATTTTTTAGATTGTTCAAGCATGGTTTACATAGTCTTTGCCCAAAGAGATTGATCTAATTGAAGCTTTCACCATAGTTTGATAGAAAAGCTTTTAGTGGTAGTGTATAAGTTTGTTAATCCCAGTCCATTATATTCTTTCGGAAAGCATATTTTCTTGTAGGATTTCCAGATTCTTCTATTTTGGTGTTTATGATAAGTGGAATTCCACAAAAACTTTGCAAGCATTTTGTGAAGTTTGTCGATTGTACCATTTGGTGGTTTCAAGACTTTTATCATATGTGGTATCTCAGTCAAAAAATTTACGCATTGTGGTATCATAGGTGGTATCTCAGTCAAAAAACTTAGCATTGTGGTATCATAAGTGCAGGCGGTGGTCATTTGTGGCTGTTAAATTTCTAGACGTATGACAATTTTGAAATGGTGTTGAATATTATCGTTGAAGGATGGTGGTGATCAAACCAAAGTTCAATGGGCATCAACATCATGGATGTTCTTCCCCCAATTCTGCAATTTCAAGACCTGATTTTCAATTCCCCAACTCTAATTCCAGTTTGAAATAAGCAAATCCAAGCTTTCAAAATCACACGATTCAACAATGGGTAAATCCACGGGGGCATTAAAATCGAAGATGGCATCCACATCCAAGGCTTATTCTTTGTCAATTCCCGATTCGCCATGGGAGGGGGCTAAATATGATAAATTAGAAAGGCCCAACATCGTCCTACGGAAAACGAGAATGCTACAAGGCTACAAGCGTGGTCTATAACTCGCAACAAGTTGGTAATTCTTCAATGAGGCTGCCGAGTCACACTACACCAAAAGGATATGATGTAAATACATGAGAATCAAGGTGTTGAACCATAATTATGTCTTCAATTTAAATTTTGATTTAATATTAAACTGTTTTCGTCCTTATCGTTTACACAACCTAATGACGATAGATAGTCCAACCTACCTTGATGAAGAAGTTTAATTTTATGCTAATTTGGGGAAATTTTGTGTGAGTGCAACAGTTATTAAGGTTATTGGATAACAGTCTCTATTAGTAAATTTATGATAAATTGTGTGCAAGGGCGCCCCTGTATCGATCCTTTTTTTAGCGCCCATTGTCCCGGATGACCCCTGTATGAGATATATCACCAACAATCATGGCTATGTAAGGGTGAGTCCCAACCCATGTATCTCGTAGATATGGAACATAAGTATTTTAGGCTGCAGGGAGACTGGCCTAGGCTAGCCGAATATTATGACTTTTTGGGGTTGATTGTGGAGCAACAATTAGTTTTAAGGTGTGTGTGTGTATGAATGATCTTCCATAGGGTGCATGTTTTTCAACCCACAATAGGATTTATAACAATATTCTACTGCATCATGGAAAAGAAACTGTTCAATCCAGTGTTTACCATTTTCTTGTACATGAACAAAGCCGTCAAGATTGACTACCAAGAAGGAATTTCTCTATGGGTGTTTAAACACTAGAATGATCAAGGAATATCATGGTCGTGCTTGTAGACCACACATGATTACCATTGAGTATTACGACAAGAAATGGACTGACCTCAAGAAACTCAAAGTGGATTTCAATACAAACAAATTATTGGTGAAAGTGGTTCTGGGGGTGGTCGCTAGAGGTATTAAGAGGGCTAGAGAAGCGGTGGCCGTTGCATTATCATCAACGACAACTAGTAAGTCATACTCGATGAGATCGGTTGATGGTATCTTTTTAGCACAATTGACACTCATTATTTAGTATTTTGTAGGTTTTTAGTTGGAAAATTGAATACTTTACTAGTCTCGGGGTTAGAATCACATTATATGATTTTTACACTCTAATTAGTTTTTTTATAGAATATTTGATTTATTAGGTAAATCCTTCCATGGTTGGTCAAGCATTGAAGTGTTGACACTAAGCGGAGGTGAAGCCTTTGGAAGAAGGTCATTCGTAAGAATGGTAGATAAGGAAGGTCACTTCCAAAGTTGTATAAGATTGTTTGAAGTAGGAGTCAATAGAAGGAAAAATAAGCAAGATTAAAGGGTGAAGAACTTCGGACAAGGTCCTTGCACTACAAAATGGTCAGCAAAATTCAAATCAAATTGTAAGCATGGATGGAAGCCTCAGCTCATGAGCTATGTAGATATGTACGGTCCACGAAACTTGGATGAAATGTGCATGATCCGCAAATTCGGATAGGGAAAAATATATACCTAACTGGGTTCCATGAGTACTATAAAAACGACAAAAGAACTCTCAAAACATATCAGCAGTTCAGCTGTAGCGATGGAAAAAAGTTTTCTTCTGAAGTCATATTGAATCTCGCAGACCGTGTAGATGTGCACGCTCCGCGGCCTAGGTTCATATATTACTTTTGGATCTTTCTCTTTTTGTCCTCACCTATAAATTACCTCCCTTCTTCCCCAAAATAAGTGAGCCCGACTTGGGCCTCCAAAAACACTGATTTTTTTACATAGGGTTTTCTTGTTTTTTTGCATGTTTATCATGAATCTTTGTAGATTTATGATGGGCTTTCATTATTTAGCATAGATTTGTGCTTCGTAAAATTTGTTGAGCATAGCTAAAGATTGAGAGATTTTAGGTTCCTCCTATCTGTTTGCTTGATTATCATGATTGCTTGTGTGTTAATCCTTATGATTATTACATGATTAAGGTTAGGATGACAACTAATTACGATTATGCCATGATTTAGTGTTGGGCTCCAGAATGAACCCGGAAAGATTTCATCTTTTTGTCAGTTTGGTCATGAATGATGTTAATATTATGTTTGGGAGTGACAAATAAGCATGTTTATTATTTAATTGATTTAATTAGGCTTAAGAATGTAATTGAATCGGTCATTTTTTCTCACATATGGGGTCACGTGTAAGGATCGACACCTAGTCCACAATATTCAAAGGATTAGACCATATCAACTCGGGCCTCCAAAAAACACTAATGCTTTCATAGTTTTTCCCCTATTTTTTCATATTTATGATGAATCTTTGTGGATTTATGATGGGTTTTCATGATTTAGCATAGATTTGGGCTTCATAACATTTGTAGAGCATGTTTAGCTAAAGTTTGAGAGATTTTAGGTTCCTCCTATCTATTTCCTTGATTGATATGATTTCTTGTATTTAGTACTTATGATTATTGCATGATTAAGGTTAGGATGACAACTAATTGCAATTATGCCATGATTTAGCGTTGGGCTCAGGAATGAACCCGGAAGATATCATTTTTTATCGGTTTGGTCACTGATTGAAGTTAAGATTATGGTTAGGAGTGACAACTAAGCATAGTTATTAATTTATTTATTTAATTAGGCTTGGGGATGTAATTGAATCAGTCACATGTTCCCTCATATGGGATCACAAGTAAGGATCGACACATAGCCAGGTCATAGCTTTCAAAAGATTGGGCCATATCGACTCAGGTTGCATATGGGGTTACGGGTAAGAAGGTACATGTAGACCGTGATTGTCTGAGGATGAGACCATATCGATGCTAGTGTTTAATGCCTAAAGTCATACCTCGGGTGATTAGTCATTAAGGTGACGTTGTGACCTTAGAGAGCATTGTGAGATACACGTTTATTAGGAAGGCAGAAGAGACCTAGTAGAATGAGTGTTCACATTGAGTCCCTAAGTGTAAGGATATATTACAAATTTCTGTGATTGATGAGTTGTTAGATGAACTGGACGGCTCTCAGTATTTTTCCAAGTTAGACTTAAGGACCGGTTATTATCAAATTTGATTTAAGAAAGAATACATTCACAAGGAAACATTTCAAACTCATAGTGGTCATTTCGAGTTCATTGTTATGCCTTTTTGAATTGACTAATGCCCCTAATACCTCCCAAGCTCTTATAATAATATTTTTACTGAATATTTGAGGAAATTTGTTCTTGTGTTATTTTATGATATACTTGTGTATAGTAATACCTTGAAAGATCACATTACTCATATGATATTGGTATTGAGATTACTTTGGAAACATCAGCTATCTTCAAAAAATCTTAAACTGCGTATTTTCTAGCCCAAGAGTGGAGTACTTTGGGCATGTAATTTTAGGAGAATAGGCAGAGATGGATTCTCATAATGACAAGTGCATATTTAAATGTCATTGTCAAACCACGGTTAAGAATCTTAAGGGGTTCTTGGGTCTTACTGGATACTGTAGGAGGTTTATAGCAGGATATGGTATGATAGGCAAACCCCTACATCAGCTGCTCCGAAAGAATGCACTCCACTAGACTGAGGTTACCTTTATGACATTTCATAAGCTAAGACAAATCGTGCCAACTGCACCTATGTCAAAGATGCATGACCTTGATAAAGGCTTTCTCATAGAAATTGGTGCTTCTGATCATGGGATGGGAGCAGTATTAATGCAAGATAGAAGACCAATTTCCAATATGAGCAAATCATTCTGTCCAAGGAATAAAGTACTATCAACTTATGAAAACAAGTTTTCAGCACCTGTTATAATTTTGGATAAGTGGAAGTTCCATTTCATAGGTAATCACTTTATTACCAAAACTGATCACCAAAGCTTGAAATACCCGATTGAACATGAGTTGACTACTGCCCTTCAGCATAAGTGGATTACAAAGTTTCATAGACTTGATTTTGAAATTCAATATAAGCCTGGCTTTTATAGGATGCAAATTCTTTATCAAGAAAATCAAGGGATTTCGACATGGAAAAAGAGGTTCAGAATGGTGAGATATTGCTACAAGATAGGTTAAGAGAAAAATAAATAGAAGCAGACTCAGTACCAGTCAAACCACAAGATCAATTTACTTCTCTTTAATTGCTTAGAGTTATTGCATTGCGTCCATACTTGTGCAATCAACATGGGATGGGTGCAAATCAAATAGCAAAGGCTAAGGAGCTAGGTTCATCACCAAAAATGGATCATAGATGACTAACACCACTAGAGTTGCTCACTGGAATAACATTAGAACCACACCAGTCTAATCAGACTATTACTGGCTATGAGATAGTGGATGATGACAATGTTATATGAAATAATGATGCAGAACCTGACTCAGGAAAAAAGAAGAGGTACAATGGGGTTGTGAACTATGAGATAATAATATGCATTGTTAGGAAGGTATTACCACAACAACATATTTACCACAAATGCATAACCTTAGTAAAAAAAAAGAAACTGCAACAGACTTATTACAAATGCAGAACCTGAACGAAAAAGTAGCTGATTTGTACTTATAACATTAAACCTCACTCATCCACCATTGCGAGGGCAGCCTCATCTTCCCTCTCACCAGTTTGGATTAATCGAATTCCAGAAAGTGATCTAGGAGATTCTTGGGCTCAGGGACAAATAACTGGGCTAGTTTTAAACACCATTGATTATAAAACTATTCCTACATCTAGGAAATTTTGAAGAAAAGGAAAAATATTACGGTTGGCTCTTCTAGGAAGGTAAGGTAAGAAATTTTAGCTTCAATGCATGCATCACTAATAGGTGGCCATTCTCGACAAACAATAAACATCAAAAGAGTGTTGTCACTTTTCTTTAGCCAAGCACGAAAGAAAACATTGTACAGTTTGTGAGATCCTGTTCAGTATGCCAAAGAAGTATGTTTGAGACTTGTTATAGCCCTAGATTGGACCAACCCCTAACATTCCTTCTTAAGCCTGGAGACAAGTCACTATGGACTTTGTGGAGAAGATCCATTTTGATAGTGTTCTCATAGTAGTCGATGGACTCAGTAAGTATGACTATTTTGCGAGTGTTAAACATCCCTTTACTACATCTATAGTGGCAAAAATATATTTCAATGAATTTTGCTAATTACACGGTATTCCAGATACAATTACATCAGAAAGGGATAATTTTTTTCACAAGAAACTTCTGGAAAGAGCTCATTGCTATGCTTAAAGTCCAAATAAATTCAACTTGCCTACCATCCTTAGACAGATAGATAAATAGAGCGATTTAACCTGATCTAAGAAAGTTACTTAAGGTGCTTTTGTAGAGATAGGTCAAACTCTTGGAAGGAATGGGCTGGTTCGGCGGAATGGTGGTGTAATACTACTTTAAACTCTGGTATTTAAATGATTCCCTCTGAAGCTTTGCATGGTGTTAAACAAGTAACTCTTCACATGGGTATTCTAACTGAAAAAGTCCTCCCAACCACACATGATATGCTTCAACAAAGAGTTGTAGTTAATCAACTACTGCATAAACATTTGAAAGGAGCTCAGGAGTGTATGAAGCAATTTGCAGACATGAAAAGAATAGAAAGAGTGTTGAGAAATGGGTACATTTAAAACCCTAGAATTATAATCAACATTCTCTAGGGCAGAGGCAGGATATGAAACTTGCACGCAAATACCTTGGTCCAATCCTAATTATCAAGAGGATCAGTGAAGTGGCATATAAATTGGAGTTTCCACCACATAGAAAAATCCACCCAGTGTTTCATGTATCTCTTCTTAAGAAGCACATTGGCCTGATCCTACAATCCTGAAGCAAAGTTGGACAACGGTGGCAAATGGGTGGACGAGTAAAATATGGGTTGGGCAATACGTGTAATTAAAAAATATGGGTACGACCCATGTCGAACAATTTTATGAAGGGTAAAAAAGGGTTGGGTTGAAACTGCTCAACCCGCCAGTCAAAAATCATTCAACTTATCGATCGAAAATGGGTAAACCTGCGGGTTTCAACCCATATATGAACTCATAGAGGTTTATGCAACCCATTTATTAACCCATGTAGGATTGTATACCAACACATATGGTAAACCTGCGAGTTTCAACCTATATACTGACCCATATGGTTTATATACCAGTCCATATGGGTTAACTCGTGGATTTCAACCCATATAGGAAAACTCGTGGTCAACGGTAAACCAACCCAACTGACCCATATTTTTCAATTACTCATTTTATCTATTACTCATTTTATCCATATCCACCGGATTTAAAAATAGACAACTCGCTTGACCTGCGGATTATTTGCCACCCATAATTCCAATGTTACAACCACGGAGTGTGTTACAGAGACGTTTCATAGTGAGGAACGGAATGTTAGTGGTTCAACGATTACTAGCATTGAGGGAGCTTTCCTAGGAAGAAGCATCTTGGGAGCTTTCCTAGGACGAAGCATCTTGGGAGGATGCCACGTTCATCACACATTAATTCCCAAACTTTCAAACTTGAGGACAAGCTTCAAGATATGTAGGAGGGAATGTTAGAAAAGAAAGGACAAAGAGAGAATTCGACAAATTTAATATAGAGCAGATAGGTTCAGAAAATTTCATACAGTTTTAACCATTTAATGAGATAAACTGATTCTAATTGTCAGTTACGTGTCAAATTAGAAAAGTATAAAGAGTGTTAAAAGAATCAGCTTCATTATTAAGAAGAGATTACTCACAAACTTAATTATGTAAACTAGGGTTGGTCAATCTGACCCACGGATCAGGGTGGGTCAGTTGTCCTTCCCCAAATTGACTCAAAGGTTTGGGTCAAACCAGTTGGGACGAGATAAAATTTTCTAATTTTGGATTGGATCGGGCCAGTCACAAAACACACAAAACAACCCAAATCATATAAATAAAAATAATTTATTCAATAAAATGAATAACTTTAAATCGTATTAATATTTTAAAAATAAAAAAATAATTTATTTTAGCCAAATTTAGAATTTTTAAAAATATCTTTTTATTTAATTTTCAAAATATTCAGCAACTAAAAAAATATATTTTATTTTATTTTATTTAGTTAGAATACTTATACTATTTGGTTAAAAATTACTGAAATTAATTAATATAATTATTTGATTAATTATGAATATATATTTCATATTTTTATCAATATATTGTTTATAACTGATAGTATTTTTATACAAAATTTATATTATATATTTATAAAACACATATTATTTTCAAATTAATATAATTTTATTATTATTTATTAATACACGTAATCTTGTTTTAGGTCGCCTAAGATTTATCCAAGGATTTTTCTGCCCCTATTCTTCTCCACATTTCCTGCATGGATATTTTCCCAATTTTTTCCAAGGAAAGAGGAGACGTGGAGAAAAATGAAGAAAGAATTGCCAAAAGATTTCTGACTAAAGTTTAGACTGTCTCAAAGCAAACTAAATTATATTTTAGTTTTTGTTAGTAAATAAAATATTAATATATATGCCCACTTATTTTAAATCGTGAATCGCATGGGTATTAATCTAATTTGTGTTATTATTAAAAAATGTTCTTGTTTATGGAGTAAATTAATGTAAGATATATTATATTATATTAATACTTTTTAATGAATTTTTTTCAAGAAAATAGGACGAAATTGTAAATGGATCAATTTGGATCGGAATTCCACCTGAACCATACCCAATCCAACCCATATTAAATTGATCCATTTGACCCAAATGAAATATTAATCCAATCCGACCCAATTTGTATCGGATCATATTGAGTCGGACCGGGTAATTTGAACACGTAAACTCAATTGTTTCCTCTTTTCACCCTTCAACTTGATGGATTCTTTTGTCAAATTGTTAGATCTGCTGGATCATGACATACAAATATTTAGACTGTGAAGCGGCCCAACACAATATACTTTAACGTAAACGAATCGGCACAAGTCCAGGTCACAACCGAGCAAAATTCAAAATTTCGAAGCCGGTTACTTTCTACTTCCTACATTTCAGAGAAGAATAATATGGATACTAGTCCAGTTTTGAACCGTGTGTTCTAACCGGTAATTGTGAGTCTAAATTCCAATTTTCAGATTTCGTAGACGGAACCGTATAATTTTGTTCACAATCCTTGGTCGATCAATGGAGGAGAACACTTTCGACAGCGTACGAACTGCGAATCCCCTTTCCCCTTCTAAATTAACGGCTTCTACATTTTCTGTGTAATTTAATTCGTTCATTGTTAATTAATGTATAATAGGAATTGATTGGCGAAATTTTCAAGCGCATTTGGAGAAGAAGAGTTGCAGGTTCGCAACCCCTTGCTATTTTCGTTGTATTTCGGCAGCCTTTTTTTAAAATATAAAAAAATTCCCGTTTGAAGTATAAATAAGAGATTATCATTCTCTTTTTTTTTTCCAGAACGCGAAAGAAACGATGCAGCAGATGCTGTAGATGCCGAGGTTTTCAATTTTTTAAAAATGTTTTTGAATTGGCATTTGCTTGATTTGTTTGCTGAAGAGCGGAAGATGTGATTGCAGGGTGGGGTTGCCACACCTAAAAAAGGGCGGCCTACATCAGGTAATCTTTATGTGATTGTTGAAAATATTTCTTATGTATAATCTGGCATTTTCGACGTATATGCTCATCGTGCGTATTTGCCTTTAGATGCATTGGATTCTGAGAATGCATTTTGTTACATATGGTCTTGCCAATGATCTTGTAGATAAAGGGGGGGAAAAAAGGGAGTGAATGATATGACGATGCAGCCTAAGTAGTTATCGTTGGAAATATGCTGAGCTATGCCGATTATGTTGATTACACACTTAATGAGACTGTTCGGATCTGATAAAAGACCTCATAGAGTAATTATTAGGGGCTTGAGAAGAGTTAGCTTCCTCTTTAGTTTTCTAGTGATTCATTCAACAACTGGATCAGTCTT
>JAULKM010021996.1:0-14153 GCA_032355605.1 Rubia tinctorum
GCTTGGAAGCCTAATCAATTGCTCCCAAGGATATGTTTAGCTACTACTAATCATACTAATTAACAAAAGCAATTCAAGCATAAAATCAAAGTAGAACAAAGATGAAAAGAGTAGAAATCTAGGGTTTTTAGCAGAAAAAGTCGGGGAAAAAGAGTTGAGGAAGAAGAGAAAAAAGTGTTGAGTATTTATAGTACAAAAATTCCAAAAAGTAAGTCTGGGCAGGTGGCCATCACGACTCGCGACACATCCGTCGCGACATGGTTGTATGCACTTGCGTACACAGGCATGGAGTAACAAGAATGCATGAAAGCTTCTGCATCTTCCTTCACCAAACTAATAGCAACAATAGCATGCGAGCATGGTATACCCGTAAGATCCCATTTTCCGCAGCCATAAGATCTCGTCTTCAGATTAACCGCATAACTTTCCCCATACACACAAGTCACCTGAAATTTCATATCCCTACTTGGAGTTGCAAAACAGAGATTTGAGGCAAACTGATTAACTTTCAATTTCCTCCTTATCTTCGGCCCAAACTGACCCCCCATTCTAGCAATCAAATCCCTTTTCCTTTGTAGGCAATCTATGAAGTAGAACCTGACTGCCTCCAACATTATAAGGAGGGGCTTATCCCTGGCGTGTAGGATAACTTTGTTCAAGCTTTCACATATGTTGTTGACGAGGATATCACACTTTGACTGAGTGTTGAAGAAATCTCTGGGCCACTCTCTCGGATTTGTTCTCTCCTCTAACCACTTCAATGCACCTGGATCTCTGTCCCTTATGTCTTTCAGATGATTATGAAACTGAGCAGGACGGGTACATTTGGCTGCAGTCCAAACCAATTCCTTCAAATCCAAATTGTAATATGTACCCTTGAATTATTGTACATATGCCATGTATACAGTCTATGCTCTACATCTGGCAGTAACTGCTTCATAGCAGCTTCAATTCCCAGGTGTGACAACCACAAAAATTGCCTTCAATTAAGCAAAATTTCCATCATAAACAACCACTAATACAACTATAATTTCCATATATTTTATAATTTCCTTAAGTAAAATATTCATAAACAACCACTGACACACCAGATATATCCATAAACAGCCACCAACTCATAACCAACCACCAACACAACATAATTTTCATAGAAGCAAAATTTCCATAAATAAAATATGAAAAACTGCCACCAACAGACCAAAAATATCCATAAAAATAAATAACCACCAACATATAATGTGCATAAATACCCATACACGATCATATAATATCCATATAATCATAAAGTGCATAAAATCATTAACATTAATACCTTCTGCTTATTAGAAAGCAAAGTTCACCCCGGTTCATTCTTGATGTTTATATCATGCTGCCAAGACTCAAGAACCACATCCAGGTACTTTTGCTTTCGATCTCAACCACGACATAGGCCACGATATATATATCTCATCATTACCGTCAAGCCCAATAGCAGCCAATAAAATACCCTTGTGAGGCCCGATTAGATGGCACCCATCCATTCCCACCAAGGTTCTGCACCCAGACATAAACCCCTTCTTGCATGCATAAAAAAATATAAACTCTCTGGAACTCTTCTTCCCTAAATCATCTCTAGTTGTCTACATTATGACGGTTGAATTGGGGTTGGCTCTCAACAACTCATTTCAATAATCCCTCATCATCACATACTGTTTCTTGTACTCTCCAACAATCTGATCAATTGATCGCTTCATTGCCTTATATGCAACATCTCTGGAAATGGTTATTATGAGGTCGTTACGATACTTTGCACAAACTCAAAAATCTTTATATTGGGCGTAATCTTCAGCTCAGCCTTGTACCTCTAACTTAAGTATTTGTAGCTAGCACATCCGTGGAGGAATGTCGTAGTGCAGGAATGAGCTCTCACAAATGTAGTTGGAACCCAATTATTTGTCTTTTTCTTGAAGTTGACCGAAGCCATCCAATTGCATTTACCCATATTTGTTGCACAAATAGCAGTACACCTCCTTGAGTTGTTCTTGAACCGGATCCTCCTATTGCATACTTTCCTGTGGTGTTTACAGGCTAACCTGAACTCTTCTTTATTTAAAACTCTTGTCCAACCTGGAAGTGCACATCGTCGTTTCCAGTGGGCATCACAAACCTTTCGTGAACCTTGACCCGCTTTTTCCCAACATGCTCATCATCTTCAGAACTTGTCTGAATATGTTGATCCTCATCACCCATATCATATTCAGCCGAAATACCCCCCTCGGAATTTTTGGAGCCATCTGCTTCCAGCTTCCCTGACAGTGAACTCCACTGCTTTTCCATCTCCTTCAAAATCTTCTCTAAATGATTATCATCATAACGTCGTAATCTGGGTCTTGGAATTTCCCTGCATCTTCATCATCTTCCATATGCTCAACTTCTGGAGCTTGTTCTTCATTTTTTGTCTTCCCTTTCAACTGTCCAACTATCTTCAGCTGACACTTCTCCGTACTAACTGCACTCTTTTCTTCCTGGACACTGTCTTCCCCTAACATTTTCACAATATCATGATCTTCCTTTTTGGCTGACTGTTTTTCCTCAAAGTTGGGTTCTACAGTAGCCCAAAATGCATTTTCATTGGCGTATGTGATCCCAGGAACAAACTCACACCTGGTAGACTCATCATTATCTCCATTTTTACCAAAGTCAGTGTCTAGTATTTGTTGGGAAACCTGTGTGCTTGGTCCTTCAGCATCCATAATCTCTGGTTCATCAACTAGTATCAGCCCCATCAACTTCCTTCAATCCCCTGCAGTACTATTTCTCTAATCACTATTCTGCCCATTTTTTCTCAGCATCCTACATTGATGCCTCATTGATCTTTCCACACTCTGGTAATAACTGACAACAACATGGTCAGTTTCCTTCTTCTTTGGCCTTTTGGGAGCTTTGTGCTTAACAACATTTCCTGGCCTCTTCACGCCCCTCATATTTTTTTTACCAGAACCACGCCTCTCCTCATTTTCCCCAACCAAGCTATGATCAACTAACCTTGTTTCCTCACCAGAAGGCCAACAAATATAATTCCAAAAAGGGCCGAAGAAATAGACATCCACTACACCATTCTAAACCCCTCTGGATGCTATTTCCTTCGATTGTTCAGGAAATAGTATCAACTGATCCATGTCTATTGAACTGAAGCAAAACCACATGTCCAGATACACTCCACATAACCATCCTCCGTAACCCAAATAGCTATAGGTAGAATTCAGCCTACCCAGACTGAGATCATCGGAATCACAGAAATCGGCCATATAAACTGAACCACCAACATACATTGATATGGGGTCCCAGGTCATATACCCATTATAATGTATTCTAATAGAGAACCAATTGCTACTAGGAGCTGAAAAATAAAAAAACATTGATTTAATATAAATTAAACCTACACAATACCTAAAATAATATTTTAAAATACCTAATATGACCTACAAAATATATTATTCCCCACTTGGATTAAAATAATCCAATCCCATGGAATCTTGCAGATCAAAATCTAAACTAATAAAACAAGATAACAAAAGGAATCCTATGATATAACTACTCATGGACCAAATACTATCCTATTCTAACTAGAACTCATTAATCAGCAAAAAATTGGGGACCACCCCATTCAACACCAAGAACTGAATTACTTACTACCCAAAAACCACAAATATACCATCAATATCTCTCTTCAATTTTATAAATAAACCCAACCCATCCTCACAGATTAGACACACTTACCGTAGTTTGAAGCTCCAGTTCCGCAACCAAAAATTCTTCCATTTTCCCGCAACACCAGCATCTCATGTTCATCCATTGTCACCTACATTTGCACAAACCAATTTGTCACCACCCCTTTATTCATTACAATATAAAACCCACAGCTTCAGTTTTAGGGAGGAAGCACAACAGAAAATCGACAACTTGTTTGCTTACCAAGGGTTCCACCGCAATCGCCCTCGTAATGAGTCTGTGATGCCACCAGCTTGATTCGACTGCACTGGGGTTCTATTTTCATGAATCCACCCAGTTAAACTGTCGGGAACAAAGCCCTTGCGACAGAAATGCCTAACACCCGCTTGAATCGTCGCAAAATTCAGGTGGGAATAAGAGATTTTGGGGATTAGGGTTTCTAATTGGGGAAACAACAATCGAAAATGGGTATTAGAATACGGGTCTTGGTAATTCGAAGTCTTGGATGAATTAAAAATAGAAAATGGTTTTAATGAGTAAAATTATGATTTTACCCCTTGGCATATCAGAATAATATGGCACGTGCTGGTTACATGCGCCTGTATTGACGGAAAACCGCTCAAAAATTGGTTTGGGGACCAAACAAATAATTTTTGGTTTGTTGGATGCCAGATGTATGCAGTTTTGTGAATGAGGACCAAAAGATGGTATTTTAATATATGTTGGGGATGAAAAAAATAATTTAGTGTTTGTGTAAATATTTGCTAATTATTTTTATTTGAGTTTTATTTGAGTTTCTTTTATGTTTGGAGACTTATTGCCTTTTTTCTTAGTTTATGGTACGTACTTGTACCAAGAACTAAGAACATTTGCACTGCGACCCAAATTCTTTTTTCTTATATGTTTTTGTTTGCTTTTGTTCAGAGAAGGTATTGCTTGAGTTCTTGGTGAATTTTTAGCAAGAATATTTGCACTATGATTTTGATTTTTTGGGGGGAAAAGAGAGACAAACGAATGGAAGATATCACCTTGAGAGAACTCATGTTGAGAAGAGAGACTCGACAAGTAACGTTTTGTAAGATTTGTCATTCTGACCATCCTAACGAGTCTTTCTATCGGTTGAGAGAGAAGCACTACGAGGAGGAAAGAACCATCGGCTTTCAAAATCAATGGTATTATGAAGAATGCTATCAAAAGGTTGGAGTTGTTAGTTTTCAAGATCAGGGAGCTCAAGAATGGTATCTGTACTACAATCCTTACAATCCAGAGTGGAATGGTAATTTGGATTTATGGTATGAGAATGCATTGGAAAACTAACAATACAAGCAATATGATTGGCCTTCACCACATTATACAATGCCCTAAAACTAAGCTCAAAGAGAAGGTTTAAGTTGGACACATGTGGAGATCATGGATGCAATAGCAAACTTGACCAATTTGGCCAAGACTAATAAGTAAGCGGAAACTAGAATCTCCTCAAGATTCAAGGATTTGGAGGGACATATGAGTATATAATGGAAGTGGTGATCCGAATGGAAGCTTGATATTCCTAAGATACACCATCCCAAGTTGAACTTGAAGATACGGTGAGTGAAGTCACCTTGATAAATGAACTTGAGTTCCAAGGGGATGAGGAATTGGTTGTTGAAGACAAAGAAGTTGAGGAAAGTGTGATTGTGCTACGTTCATTATTCTTGCCATCATCACCCATACCAACACAAAATGAACCAACTCCACCATTTTATGAATTCTTGAAGGAGATAATAAGGGAGCCAAATTATTTTTGCCAAGCTTTCAAACCATCCATCTCCTTTAAGACCAACTCCAACTCCACAAAATCTTCCTCTTGGAAGATTTCTACCCCCACCTCTCTACTTTTGAATACTCATGGTGAAGGGGTTCAAACCTTCCCCATATGGATAACATTAGGGTCGTGCCGATGACCTTAAATATATGGACTTTCTCAGGAGGCAACCGAAGTTTTAAAAAAATTTAGTAGATTTTTATTGAAAAAATTCCCTCACCATTGTCCCCACACTCTTACCCAAAAAAACAAAACACCCCTACAATCTACGACATAAAACCACCACCAAAATCACCATCTAGGAGTACTGCTAGTTGTTGCCTCTTTGTGAGTGTTGATTTGGATTTGCATGGTTGTGGCTTCGTAATGGATGGATCAAAGTTGCATATTGGGCAGAGTTCGAGAATACGAAGGAGAGAAAATTCATTAAGGAGTGAGCATTGCTATCACCAGGAAGGACCTTTAAGGTCCTAATTCTGAGTTTTTTTTCCTTCCTTATTTCTTTATCTTATCCTTTTGTGCACAATGAATACAATGCGTGTTTCAAGTGTGTAGAAGAGAAACATATCTCATTGTATTGTACTATACTGTGCATATTCTCTACTTTGATTTGTTTTTTTTTTGAAAAAAAATGTAAATAAAAAATTCTCGCTAAGTTGAAAACCTGAGAGGTTAACTTAGGCAAAATTGGGGGCCCGGATTTGTCGAAAACCCAAAAGGGAGCTCTATGAAAAAAATGAGAGGTCTTATGGTATAGGAAACGGTGAGGTGTGAGCTTTGAAAGAAAAGAGAGACTACGATGAAAACCCGAAAGGGCTCTTAAGCAAAATGAGAGAAGTGAGAGAAATGAAAATATGTGAACTTCTCTCTTGTTTTTACCTATTTGTGGGATTTCTGGGTAGATTAAGCTATCTTCTTATCCCAAACTCCTTGTACCCAGAAAAGAGGTGTCAAGACGCTTAAAGTGATCTTAGGATGAGGATTATGGCACACCGTCCCTGGCACCATCATTGTTCATCGTATTAAAATGCACAACGGTGTATAACCACCGTGTTATAGGGAATACCACGGTGTTGTTTCTGCCTTGGTTCCCTTTTTAACGCAGTCCAATTTTACGATTTCAGAAGTTCCATCCTTTCGAAATTTGATTCAGCAGAAGGGGTACGAAGCTCTCTAGGGAAATTAGTTGGTGTATTTCTAGTAGTAGTTTTTATAATATCTGAACTCAAATCAGTTTTACTTGTACATTTCATGTTCGACTGTCGGAAAATATAGTCATTTTCCAAATTTACAAATTACAGGTCGTCTATATAGCAACATGGCAATTAGCACATGTTTGTCTCTACACTAAAATCATTTGCATAACACCTTGTGCACTACAACTAAACAAAGGAAGAACAATGACAAGACCTAGTGACAAGAACTGGTGAGAAGAACTTATAAAAAAACTCTTAGCATTCAATTGTATTCAACTACATAACGTGAACAAAAGCAAATGGTATAGAAGTATATTGTGAGAAAATCATCCTCCAACCTATAGTGGAGAATTTTATCATGTTCCCTAAACTTCGAAGCGGGATTCGGAGCGACCAATTGGTACCACTGTGTTACGGGGTCGGGCTTATCACCAAACCTTAATGCAACCCCATGCCCGTACGGATGCCACAACCGTGCGACGGTCTAATGTTGCTCAACGCGTGCTTGTGAACCGGTCTCCCCAAACTGCAATGCACACACCTCTGGGTCATCCAGTGCCGCCCGTCTAACCGCTCACGGCAAGTGATGTCCCCCTCTGTTCCCGTGCACGCAGCGCCTGGTCGCCCACCATGGAAGCACACTAAGTGTTGAGTCATGGCCCGAGAAGACATGTTTCAAGCTCATTGTCCCTCTTTTGCTTGTAATAGGTAGCTATTAGCTTAACTTATTTAGTTCTTGGAGTTCCAGGCCTGTGTGCCCTTATTTTGGTTTTCCTCCATTTTGTTCTTATATCTAGCACATGTAATTACTTCTGTACACCATATATGTGGAGTACTGAGCTATCCAAATCCGTTTACCTTTTTGAAATATGTTGAAATTGAGCATTTGCTCCCCAGTTGTCGGGCCTTGTATTTATTTCTTATTGCTTGTTGTGAGCCTTGCTCCTATTTTAAACTCGTGTATTTCCAGTGCATACTCAATCATGCCCCTCTAAAGGCTTGGTGTGCTAGAAGCAAATAAGCTGAGTGCGACTTGCGTGGAAACTAGGTGGTAGTCATGACACTCTAGCACGGCTAGGCCGCACGGTTAACTCCTTGAGAGAGTGACCCATGATAGTTGGTATCAGAGCTTAAGCAATCCTTGAGTGCATAGTGGAAGAGGCAGTCACTATGTCGAAGAAGACATGTTGGTTGGAGAACATTGAGAGAGGTATTTTTGGTGAGGCACAAGGGTCCGGGAGCTTAGGTAACCGTGTGGATCAGGAGGAAATGGATGTTTCCATTATTAGTAGAGACATCAAGGTGGCCAACCCAAAGGTTGCACTTCAGGATGAAGAGATCGCTGAGCTGAGAAAAGCCTTAGAATCTCGCGAGTCAGACGTTGCTGAAATGAGAAGAATCATTGAGCGGCTTGGCGGAGACGTGTGTATACCCATGTAAGCCGTGGCCAACTTGTCTCGAGGTGGGGGCGGCGGCGGTGGTGGTGGCGGTGGTGTCCGTGCTGTGCACGGACGGAAAGTCCATGAGCCTAAGAAATACGGCGGGGCATGTGATACGCCATAGCTTGATAATTTCTATTATGAGATGGAACAATAATTTAAGGTGTCTGAAACGAATTTGGAAGCTGAGAAAGTTCATGTTGCCACAATGTACTTGGAGGGCTGCGAAATGGAGTGGTGGCGCTCCTAGGACGCAGATATAAAAGCAAGTTGCTTAGCCATCAATACATGGGAAGATTCGAATCTCAAGGTGAAGTAACAATTCATGACAACCAACATGAAGGAATATGCATTGTTGAGACTCAGGACCCTGACGTAAACCAGCAGTATAAGGGAATTCGTGTTGGGTTTCCAAGCTTGCATGCTGACTTGCCTGACCATCCAGAGGAGTACAAACTTCATGAATTAAATCAGGGATTGAAGTTGTGATGTAGACTCTAGATAAAGAGAGCTCGTTGCACTGATTATAACTCGGTGTTAGCATTCATAAAAATTCTTAGTGACTATGGGGGCAGAGGATCGAAAATAGTTGATAGAGAGGCAGACGATTCTACTCTTGCCAAGGTGGACAATGGTGTGGGTGCGAGTTGCCTCTAGGTGGGGAGTAACTTTAGACCCAGTATAAGCGGCAGAGGTAGCTACAAGCCCAATTAGGGTTCAGGAAGGAATGGGGGAATCCTAAGTGCAAGTGTGGCTAGTTCAGTCAGGTTCAAACCAGAGTGGGGGGGACAGCGGAATGGAAAGGCGCAGCTTGTGTGCGGGACATGCAAAGGGAATCACACCCTTGTTGATTAACCAATAGAGAAGAGAATAATTTCTATGTTGCTCGAGGACTCGAGACAAATCAGGGAGGCACGGAGCAAGGTAGTTTAGGAGCAGTCGGGTGAAGAGTCTGGGCCCGAGGAGAAATAACCATGCTTCATGGGGGTGTTTAATCTACAGTGCAATTCCATGGTGGGATTAATAGAGCCAGGACGGTTGAATCCATTAACGGAGCTTGAGTTTGACTAGGTGGTTACTGAAGTGCGAACAAAGAGAGTTGCAGCTCAGTTAAGCAGGATGGAGAAGGCCACACTAAACTTTACAAACCTGATATTGTCTGTGTTCAACCAGTGCGACAGACGAATGAAGCATTAATGTATATGGACTTGCGCGTGAATAGAAAACCCATCCGAGCGATGGTCAATAAGAGAGCTAGCCATGTGTATATCTCCAAATTAGAGGCATCAAATTGGGGCTCATGGTCAAGAAAGTTATGGACATGATAAAGACCGTTAACAGTAAAGCCCAACTGGTACTAGGTGTTGCGAGCGATGCTTGGTCAAGGTTGGAACCATTACAACCACGGTGGATTTCTATGTCATTAAAATGGATGACTCCGGTTTAGTCCCCGGCATGGATTTTCTGAGAGATGCACGGATTTTAGTATACCAACATGGCAGCTGCCTTTATGTCTTAGGCACCAATCCGTGCACGATTAAAATGATTGTGAAGAGAGCACCCAGGGATAAAATCTCATCATGTGCTTAAGACAAGATGAGGATTGCGGTTCAGCGGATCCAGGTGGGGAGAACAGAAATGAAGGGTGAGAAGGGTCTACACCAACAATGGGTTTTCCTGATGGATCTGAGGAGCTTTGTGAAGCAAATCATAAGATTAATTATGTTTAAGGTCGCTCCCCGGCTACGAAAGTTGAAGATTGTTGATTAAGGAGAATATGAAGCGTTCGTCGGTTGCCAAGAAGATCTGGATTCCAAAGATGTATCTGCCGGCTACCGCACCCAATCAAACTTCCCATTTCGAGTCGTTCAAACAAGAAAAATCTTGTAGACCCCGACAGGGAAATATGACCAACCCCTTGTTGTTCCACAAGGAAGGAGGCAAAATGTGAACGGATGATGATGCGTACCAAACAACATCCAAAGTTGGACATTCCTTTGGTAATCGATCTAGGAGTGGATAATATAAAATCAAGCCAGCTCAAAATGGAACTGGAGAGAAATCGAGGGCTATGGCTACATCAAAGTACACCAGTGCCAAAAAATGAATCAACCTATTTCTCAAGGCAGTAGTGTACGAGAAAAGTGTGGGTAGCAAAGCAACTTAGAGAATTGATGTCTCCGGGGACGTTCGCCGAATTGATTACGGGATAATGTTACGGGGTTGGGCTTATCACCCAACCTCAACGTAACCCTATGCCAGCACAGACGCCATAACCGTGCTGCGGTCTCGTGCCTCTCAATGCATACCTTCAAACTGGTCTCCCTAAAATGCAATTCATATGTCTCTGGTTCATCCAATGCCGCCCGCCTAACCACTCATGGCCCTTGATGTCACCCTATACACCTGCGATACGATGTACACAACGCCTGAGCCGTTCGTGCCCAACTCCCGTGCGAACAATGCCTAGTCGCTCGCCATGCCAGCACACTAAGTACTGAGTCACGGCCTGAGAAGATATGTCCCAAACTCCTTGTACCTAGCACATGTAATTATTTTCATACACCATACATGTGGAGTATTGAACTACCCACATCTAGTTACCTTTTTGCAATATATTGAAATCGAGCATTTGCTCCCCATTTTTTGGGCCTTGTATTGCTTTCTTGTTGCTTGTTGTGAAGCCTTGCTCCCATTTTAAACTCATGTATTTTCATTGCGTACTCATCAACGCCCTTCTAAAGGCTTGGTGTACTAGGAGCAACCAAGCTGAGTGCGACGTGCGTGGAAACTAGGAGGTAGTCGTAGCACTCTAGCACAGCTAGGCCGCACAGTTAACTTCTTGAGAGAGTGACATGTGACACGCTGTCACCTTGTACAGTAGGTTTTCGATCATACCTAACATACGACAATAAACAAGAGGTCTTAAAGTTATAATCCTATGTCACCATCACTAGGTCTCAAATTGATGGGCGTTTTACATTTGCTCGAATGCAAAATTACCTTTCATTCTATTTCTTGTTCTCATAATCTTAACCTATCAGTAGGTTATGGTGTCATGAATCATCCCACTAAACCCATATGCAAGTTAGTGGGGTCATACTTCAGGGAAAAAGCTCTACAGTGGTTCAAATTTTTGTCCTTAAGGAAGCTCATGAACTATCATACCTTTGGACTGAGGTTGCTTACATGGTTCGACCAATTGAAGAAGTTCACCAAACAGATGATGGGTCTACTGATGAATCCTAACAAATCGATTGTGGTCTTATATGGGCGCTATATGAAAGTAAGCTTAAATTTTACCTACATAGCTAATGCCATCGTTATCTCATTATATACGAATGGTATGACTATCAAAATATTTTATGAGAAGCTAGTGGAACACACTCCGAACATCATACAACAGCTCTAAACTGTTGTGGAGAGATAATCCTAAGTTTTGAAATCCACCAAGGGAAAGAAAAACAATGACAAGACCGATCAAAGGGGTATATCAGAGAAACAATAGAAAGGTTCAAACACACCCAAACCACAATTTGATTCATACGGAGTATATCCCTTTAAACAGATCCAAGGCCAACATTCAAGCCATCAACAAGAGCCTTTTTCTCGAGAAGACCGCCTATACAGAAAAATCCCAAGAGGAGGATGTCAATATGATTCTTCAATTACCAAAAGACCGGGGGGGTCAGACACTAACAATTATTATCTGTTGAAGATAATGATCGAGAATTTCCTAGCCCATGGAATGTTCCAAGAGTGCATTGAATCTCCTAAAATGAAGGATTACCTGAAGGAGAAGGTGTAAAGCCGCAATGATTCCAACCCCAAGAGAAGAGAAAGATAGGATCACACCCTAACAGAGAGGAGGATAAACATTATGCCGAGGGTAAACATATATTTTTTGCCAATGGAAAGGAGGTTAACATAATAAATGGTATCGTAGGTAAGGTTTGTTGAAGAGTGCATGATTTTAAGGGGGCAAATGTGGAAAATGTGGACGTTAAGGGGTTGGTAAATTTATTTAGGAAATAAGTGGGGAGGACGCATTTGGGTCCAGTTCATTAAAAAAAAATTTTTTGCATTTTGATTATCCAGAAATTGTAAAAAAAGACTGAAAATTGAGAGGACGCATTTTGTAAATGCGTCCTCTAGGTGAATTTAATTTTTTTTATTATTATTTTGATTTCCGAAAATTGTAAAAAAAAATAAGAAATGAATTTTTTTTATATTATTTTGATTTCCAAAAATTGTAAAAATAAAATAAAAATGAAGAGGACGCATTTTGTAAAAAAAAATTAAAAGATGCTGATTTCCGCATTTTGGATTTTTTAAGAAAAAAGGAAAATTATGACTCCCAGCACTACCACACGTGGATTACACGCGCGGATTTCACACGCCACACGTACACGCGCCACACCCACACGTGGATTACACGCGTCATACGTGAATTACACGTGGATTACATGCGTCATACCTACCTGTGTAGCCACACGTGGATTTACACGCGCCACACCCACACGTGGATTACACGCGCCACACCCACACGTGGATTACACGCGTCACACCTACCTGTGTAGCCACACGTGGATTACACGCACCACACGTGGATTACACGCGTCACACGTGATTTACACGCACCACACGTGGACGTGGATTACACGCGCCAGCCGCTGAACTTTTTTTAAGATTGAAGAGAGAGGGCACATTACCATAATACGGGTCAAATAAAAAATTGGTCAACGAGCAAAACTGACCAAAAATAAAGAAAAGCACAGAGAACACATTATTATAACGCGTCCTCTAATTAGTGTAAAAAATACAAAATCGGTCATCCAGCAAAGTTGACGAAAAATAAAGGAAAACACAGAGGACGCATTACCATAATGCGTCCTCCCCTATGTGCATCCACCCCCCACTACTGTAACACCAATCTTGGAAATTTCTCCTCAGCCACCGGTCCCCACAAAATCCCAAAACCACATACAACACCCTGGAAATGCAAAAACAGTCCTGCAAACAATAACATCAAAGTTAGAAATTTCGTGAACAAAATATTTAGCTAGCAGAAGAATGGTTGGAACCAACACACCAGCAGCAGTACACCCGCGTGGCGAAAAGGGTTTCGGAAGATCCAGTTGTGGAACTAGATCGAAACCTGAGCAGGGGCGCGATCCTGGGTTGGGGGTGGCCACCGGAGGTTCCACTGGGTTGGGGCAGCATTTACCCCTTCATTCACCGGAGTTTGGGGGGCGGCCGCACCGGCTGCCCCCCCAGTTCCGCCGCTGGGAAGATCGTTGGTCAGAAGGATCATGTGATGGTTAAAAAACTCAGAGGAATGGAGAGACGTCCGATGAATTCAACAGAGCAACACACCTACCACCAATGAGGGAAGTCATGTTCAAGCCAGAGGAGGATGAATACCAAACGAGACAAATTTTATTTGAAGACAGTCTGGTAGGGTATTTCCTTGACTACCGACATTTTGCTCTATAAAAAATGCAGCTCCTCATATCAAACAACTGGGGAGAAGGAGTACATGTCATAGAAAAAGGGTAAATTCTACATCATTCAGTTCGAACAAAGATCCAAGCTCCTTGTTGTACTACACAATGGTCCATTAAACATGTTGGGGGACTGATGGCCTTATACAGACCAGTCCCAGAGATGGTTCTCTCACACATGACGGTCACCAAAGTTCTCATCTAGATACAGATATATGGGCTTACCCTGGAGTACTTTGGCTGGAGCACCATCAGAAAGTTTGCCTCCGTGGTCGGCGACGCTGTAGATGTGGATTTAGGAGGACGCCTGCTACAACCTGCTGAGTACGTAAGTGTCCCAGTGTGGACGCTGGTTCAAAAAGCACTACTATCTAGTTTCTGGTTAAAATTGAGAAGAGGCACAATGGTGTGTATAACCATTGGATTTGAAAGAGTCTACAAAGGCTCTGTTTGGCAGAGCTGTGCTTATAAGCAAAACTGGCTTATTTTGAAAGTAGGG
>JAULKM010022006.1:0-14152 GCA_032355605.1 Rubia tinctorum
AAACTCCTACATGTTGTCCGTGGTGCCGGGCGGTGTAGGCGGCTGAGGGCGAGCCGCAAAATTCGCCTTTCTGCTTGCTTGAACTTAGTAAAAATAAACATGGGGAATTATTAAGTAAGAATTTCATGTAAACATTACTTGGTTGTGAAGATATTCAATAGCGTACATGTGATAATATGGCCAAATGAAAAGTGTACCCCACATTCTATTTGAGTGTATTGTTATACTCCCATGGTACCAAATGCAAACTATGGTTCCGTCCATAGTGTATTCCATTGTTGGTCTTTTTATTTGCTAGCTTGTTAGGGATGAATTAGACCTACAAAACCCTAGAAAATGCATTTCACATTTCAAAAACCAAGCATTATAATAGCATAAATACGATGGGTTTCAATGGAATAAAGGATTGAAACCCTACGGCAAGATTGAGAAACTATATTTACACAGTTGATATAGGATTCTTCATTCACACCACATTACATAGATTAATAGAGAAACCTACCCAAACAAACCTTTCTTGAGCTCTGAAACCTTGAGAGATGAATTATAGCAATTATATGATTGTGACTATCATTCCTTATTAACAATTTCAAGTAATAAAAGTGTTAGATTGGTGTATTGAAGATAAATTATGTTGGCTTAATGAGTGTTGAGATGGGTTGGAGGGTTTTTGACATGGAAGGGAAGACATTCTATATTTTGTGTGAAATTGTGCCACTAAATAAATGGTAAATTTTGTCCAAAATATTAGAAGGCGATTAGTCTTCTGTGCATCAAAAATGGCATTTAGTTATTAGACCGCATAATTATCGATCTTATGAATTTGGAACTAACATCAGCCTTTACCTAGAGCTTTGAAGGTCCATGTTCCGAATTTGGTTAGGCTTTCAAATGTCACTGCATATTCATGTCACTTGAAGAAAATATATTTTTTTCAAATTTGACCATGGGTTTTGATTTTGGAAGGGTATCCATCATGTCCTATTCATTTAAACAACATGCATTGCAAAGTCTGGACATGTTCCATATGAACGGGTGTTCTTCCCCAAAATTCATCAAACTTAAAACCTAATTTGAAATTCCTCTACCACCACCAATTCCAGTTTGTAATCACCAAGTTCAGTCTTCCAAACTCGCAAGTTTTGACCATAGGTCATTCAAAGGGGGGCACTAAAATCAAATATGGATTCAACTTCCAAGGCTCCTTCATCGCCACTTTCGAATCCGTCGTAGAAGGAATCCGAGTATGAAGAACCAGAGAGGCTTTCCAATTGTGTGCAAAAAAAGGAACACGGCGTGTCCACGAGCATTCTCTACAGCCCACCAAAAGTTAGCAGTTCTTCAATAAGGCAGAAGAGACACGCTACATAGAATGGCTACACCGTAAATGCAAGATAACCGAGGTTTTGAACCCAGATTCCACCTATGTTTCAAATTTTGATGGTATACTAGACCATTTTCGTCCTTATTATTTACCAAACTTAATAACAATGTATTCACCAACATATCATGATAATGTATTTCAATTAAATTAAAATTTGGGGAAGAATCTTAAGAGTACTACTGTTACGAAGGTTAATTGAATAATGGTCCCTGATAATAAATTCACGATAATTGTTGTGTTAGGGCTCCCCTAGACCAACCCTAGTTTTTTTGCGCCCAACGTCCCTGGTGGCCCTTATGAGATATATAACCAACAATCTAGCCTAGTAAGACTAAGTTTCCAGTTGGCATGTTCCGTTCCATAAAAGTCAAATCAACACGTATCTTTTGGCAAACTAATCGCCATGGTCCATTCCAGCTGGCACGTTCCGTGCCCTATGAACACTTTTAGCCCTTTTCCTTGGAAACTTGCTCTTTTCTTCTTTCTTCTCCCAAACAGTTCAATCTTCTACCATTTAATCCAATTGCCTTCATTTTGGCTGCCAACCTTCCGATTGGTCTTCTATCTACTACAATTCTTGCAAATGGTCTTCTCCGATGATTATATTCAATAAGCTCACAAAAACACAATAGACCAACTCATGGATGAAAATCCTATTAAGCTACAAATGCTTCACAAAATAGAAGAGTAACACAAATAACCAAACAAGGTGGTTTTAACCCTGTATCAGATAAAACACTCATAAACCTAACTAACCAGCAACAAAAGCGTACAAAAAGTGGTGTTAAACATTCTAAGAAAGCATGCAATTACCATCTCATCATTAAACTCCTCGAGAATTGGGTTTTTTTATTAACAAATTTCAAATTAAATTGTGAATTCTCATCAATTGACAGGAACTAGAGAGAACCACTTTCCGACATCAGAACATTAATCCAACCCTAGTTTTGAGTTCAAAAGTTGTCAGGATTGACGTCAGCAATTGACAACGGCTGTTAATCTACACATTGAATAGCAGTTACTTAACAGCCACTGTTATAATCAACGTGGTACACGGGGGTTGTTAAACAACCACCTTGGAATGGTTGCTTATACTCATCCTTCAATATTCTTCATTTCCAAATGCAGAAATCCAACTATAAAACTACTAACAGATAGTGGTTCCGCACCAAATTCTATATAAATTTTGTGCATCAGAGTTGTAATGGTTATTCCTTCATGAAGAACATCAATACATCTCATCATAGTTTTATTATTTTATCAGTTAGGCCCTAATAAATTATTACCAACAAAAAATTTATGTCGTAAATCATCAAATTTGGCCATTTAATGTCCTTACAAACTGTGACAATTGAGTCTTATTTAATGACTCATTTCCAATAAAAAATATACATTAGGCTTCAATGGAATGCAATGTACTTAAAACTGCCAAATCTATCTCGTGCTAGTATTGTTTCAATTCTGATTCACACTTCAACCTTGCAAATGCATCCTACCTCAGAGGCCAAGTAAATAGGGCCAACAAGGTAACAAAAACTTCAAATACATTTTAACTCCACACTACACTTTAAAAATACTAATACTGCAGGAATAGACATTAACGACTTCAATGAACGGTATTTTGTGACAATCGACGCAGAACCGTCATCTTATCATTGTTTTATTGTAAGAACAGATTTTTTCAATCAAACAATATCGAAGGATGGAAGCCAATGACTATTCTATAGCGGTTGTTTGACAGCCAGTGAGTTTTTTGTTGATAACAACGGTGGTATTTTAATGACTAATGAAGTTTTTAGTGGACATCGTGATTTAACATAAATTTCAATTTCAAAACTAATGATGGATTCTTCTTATTCAAACAACTTTTCAGCATTCATTCACGCATATAATTTGGGAATTTGTAAGTTAGAAAATTCAATTCTCGAGGAGTTGAACCTAGACATGCTTTAGCTCCACATTCAAAAATTCAATGGATTGTTTTAGAATTTAATTGGTTGACCATCATTAATGTCCTACAACTTTTATCAACTATTTAAAGGTGCATATTACACCTCAGAATTCGCCACTCCTCTCCATGCTCCAGCCTTTTTCAATTGTAAATGTTTTCCTTCAATTTTTCAACTTTACTCGGCAAATGTTGCTTGATTAATTTCTAATTCATCCATAAACAAGATTTAATAATCCAATAACATTATCTTCTTTTAATTCGTTTCATTGTTGTTTGTTTTTACAATGTCTAGTTCCAACATAATGCCTACTTTTATGAAAGTGTTTAATCAGATAATAGACTCGGCAGAGTTCAGTTTCTGTCATCTTTGAAGGAGAATAACCCTAAGGCATGCCTCAGGGGCTATTAGGTAAAGATGGAGAGTGGATTCCATGTAGAAGGATGCTCTGATTTTTTTTGGTGATAAAAATGTGTCTTTATAACCCGTGGTTGGTCTAGTATTAAAGCTTGATATGAACTTTAAAAAAAATAAAAACATGTAATTTTAGGACATAGATGATAGTACATTTGAAGTTGAAATTTTAAGGAATATACCACCTTCGTGTTCTTTGTGAAAAACTAAATTATCCTTAAAGTTTGTCTTCTTTTGTAATTTGTTGAATTATTTATTATTTTTCAACAGAAACATGTTATGTTATGACAGTGGTTCCGAAAACCAAAAATTATTCTATAGTGAAAATATATTTCCAAATTCGTAACTAGTGAATTTTTATTTTTTATACCAATTTTGAATTCCATTCTTTACCGGTTGGAAAACGAAATAAGCTTTTATACAGAATCCATGGACCTTAAGGGCTATGTTTATGTGCAACTACACTTCCGAGTTCGGAAGTTTATTCAGAATCTATTGTAACTTAGCCCATGATTAACGAAACGAAAGAGTTGGAAACAAATGAAGTGATTAGTTAAAGTTGTGGAGAAGAAAAGACTATTAGTGCAGCAAATGACATCGTTTGGAACGTATCATCAACAAAACAAAACATTCTTCACAAAAAATTATTCCATACTTTGCTACAATATCAACAATCTATAATTACAAATCTAATGGGATGTCCCGGATTGCGATTCTTATCTATCTCTCTCTACATGCCTAGTTGGCCTGACAACTTTCTTAGTTTAGTACATCTTCTATTTCAACTGTATTATCTTCTTCACCTTTGATTACATTTTTTTGTACTTGTCTCACATGAATGAGTTGTCATCTCACCTACAGTTTCGCACTTCACATAAGAATCAAAAGAAGTAAAGAAAATGAAGAAAAAAAATTTACAAAAAAAATCACCTTCATTTGTGCACCTATCTTTCTATTTTGCCTGAGTCATTTCCCATTTACAAGTTTCCACTTCTTATTCTCAAAGAAATTTTGGTCGTACATTCTTGGAGGCACTTCATTGCTCCTAAAGGGAAACATGTCATTTAACTTCAGATATTTGGAAATGAGGGGCCCCACGAGAACATGATAGCCTTCTACATCGAATGCACCACAGATACAAACATGTGTTGCACCGTGGTGTATCCGGGATTAACCTTCATCTTTTTAATGAAATAATATAACACAATAGTGGTGACTGTAGGCTCGGTGATGTGACCTTCCACCGACACCAAAGTCCTTGCCACCATCTCGTATTGAGGATTCTCCTCTATTGAAAAATACTCAAATTTATAACTCTCTGCTATGTTAGGATCGTATATGAACCTATTATGTATAATTGGTCAAGCCCGGTAGGATTCAAAAGTGGAGGACCAGCCTATTTTTTTAAAAAAAATCAATACCTTCTGAAGAGATTGATGTCACCGCTTTCTCAGCGCTTTCAACTACTGGATCATTCGCCTTCAGAGTGCGGCCACATCCCCTATGTGGTGGCACGGTAGGATTGTGCAACATGTAGTTGTTCTTGAAGAAAATCATATCCTCCCCCCTCATCCCTTAAGCGCCTAGTGGGATGAAAACAGGTTCACATGCCTAGTTAGGAATCTCTAAACTTTGATTCGATGTATTTCAAATCGGCAGACTTGTTGGCACCTTCCTTTGGGTCCAACCAACCAATGGCTTTCAAAATCAACTCAAGTTATTGAAGAAACGACATATGCTTCCAAACTTCTGTTTTCATAAGAGCAACAGTTAGCAGTGTGAAAAACTAGATCAGAAAACTTTAAATCTTTGGTCATTATTCAATTTTATGAATTTGTAATTTTAAAGCATTTATTATTCTCCATTGAATTTTTGGTATCAAAAAATAAAAAAGACTAAAATTTTGATAAAAAGGAAATGAAATGGATTAGGATAAGAACACAAAATCAAAGTCGGAAAGATTGTGAAGGATCTAGGAAAATAAAATTTGAAAAGCTAGGGTGCATAATTGTCACAAAATTATTATTTTACTACCATTATTAAGCACAAATTGATGCACGATTTCATGTAGTTTATTGAACAATAAAGTGCCATATATGTGCGAACTTACAAAAGTGTGCGCTAATAATTTTATTTATCTTTTGTGGAAAGAATGTTGTATTTTTACAATAGAAAGAATGTAGTTAGAATATTACTTCTTTAGCTGGTGAAAACCACACACAAGAAGCTCATGTTTATCCATATTACTCAAGACTTGCACTCACACGCTACATCATTAGTTTCTAAATATGTATCAACCACTACATTTATCAATCTCACTCAAGTATATCAATTCATTTTAATGTGTTTTTTTAAAAAAAAACACTCTTTTAGAACGTTCTGGTTTTTAAACTTGCTCCTAAATGCTTGATTTAATTATAGGACACTATGGTATAATATTTAAAAAACCATTAATTAAATAAAGCATTCCAATATTTAACTTCCTATAACACATTAAATTAATTTTAAATATAAAAAACAAAATATAATACCTTCTGAAAGTGGTGCTGCTTTTTCTGTGCCTACAGCTAATGGACCTCTCAGCTTCGGAGGGTTTCCAGAGTAACTATGTGGTGGCGTGATGGGATCGGATAACAGGTAGTTGTTCCTAAAGAACACCCACTCAACCTCATCCATGATGTGCGTCAGGTAGGATGAAAGCAGGTTCACATGCCTAGCTGGTAAATGTCCAAACTTTGATTCGATGAATTTTAAAATCACCAACTTTCTGTCTCCCTCATTTGGGTCCAACACACCCATGACTTCAGAAAAATGAAATTGAGGTAATGAGGAAAATACATTGGCTTCTCAACTTTATTTTTCATAGGAGCAACACTGAGCAGTGTGAAAAAATGGATCAATTCATTTTAATGTGTTTTTTTCTTTTCAAAATCATTATTTTACCGCATCATAGTTTTTAACTTTATTCAGGACGTGTTGATTTAATTATAGGACACTAAGGTATATAATTTAGAAACCATTAATTTAATTATTCATTCCAAAATTGAACTTCCCATAACACATTAAATTTATTTAAAATTTAAAATTTTGTTAACGTTTAATACCTTCTGAAGAGGAAAAGATGGAGCACGCATGATATCCGGCCAAAAAGCAGCTATGAAAATAGTTTTTACTACTTGATCAAGATATTTGTCAATTCTAAGGGCTATGTTAATTCTCTTGAAGTTGTGGCAACCCCAATGAATTTTTCATGGGGAGAAAGGGAATTCATGAACAAATTCAGAGGCGGGTTATAAACATGAAACCAGTCTAATTACACAATCTCTTCAGGATTAATCTCGAAAGCCGCAAAGTCAAAGGCAGTAACCCAGTGGCGGATTCTAGACGGGGTTTGAGCTTGAACCAGCATTTGAACCATGACATGACCCGTGCACCAACACGAAATCTTGTTTCCTCCCTAATTACCATATTCACTCCATCTTAATAAAAACAATTTCTCGCTAAGGTTAAGACATTTTAATTTTATTGTTTATTTTATACAAACATCGGCCCCAACCGAGTAAGGGAAAACGGCATGGGTTACTTCGGCACCGCAGCGCCTGCCATGTGAACCGCTAGAAACATGTGAAGTGTGTGGCTAACCCAATAACGAAAAGACAAGTAGAATATCTTCATCACATGATTCATCGAAATATCTTGAAATTGATGGTTGTGCTACCGAAGGCTCGGGGGAAGTCAGAATAGGAGAGCACTCATCTTAGGGTGAATCCGTGACCTCGAGGTTATGAGCCTTGCGAGCTACCGGAGATCCGGACCCATTTTTTTATGATCCTTCGAGAAAAAAAATTTATCCTCTTGTTTTTTCTATTCAGACAAAAAGAGCTGACATTTCCCATTTTTATAGGAACTTCTGTACCAGAAACAATGGGTTCAATATTATGGTGTCCTAGGCATAGAGGAACCACACCAACCCATCCCTTAATATTTTAATTCATATTTATGCAAAGATAATAAGCGTATATGTTGTTTCATTTTTATCAATTTGTAGATTTATAACCTTCATTATTCATCATTGCATTTCCTATATGACAAAATAAATATAACTAAAAAGTTGGTTAAGAAGAGGCATTGAAATGGATTAGGATATGAATGTGAAACTAAACAACGGAAGTTTGGTAATGACCTGGAATGGTAAAATATTTTAAAAAAAATTAAAGTTCACAGTTGTCACAAAATTAATTTTATGCATGTGTTAACAACAAATTGATGTGCATTTTTGTACTTTTTTAAAATAAAGTGCCATTTATTAGGGAGTTTTAAAAAAGTGTGTGATGGTAATTTTGAATTTTTTTTGAGAATTTTTTTTTACAATAATGATACTCTCAATAAAATTGTAGAGGGAAACGCAATAGTGACTGACATGTCAATCTACATGGCAAATACATCATTCTCTCTCCTAAAATAAAAACAAAAACTTAGGTCTTTTCTTCTCCTTTCTTTCACACACGCCCTTACAATCAAGAATATATCGGACAACAATTCCCTATCATCGATACTCGAGATATATGTCTGATAAGATAATCAGTACCTTCGATTCTACTATTGGTAAGAGATTTCCTGTTTTTATAGTTGTTTTCTGGGTTTTCATAGAGTTGGATTTGATGAATTTGGTTTTTTCCCCTTTTAATGTGAGGAATTTACATCTGCAATCACATCTTCCTCTGTTCAACCAAATACGTGGCCATTGCTAAATATTGTGTCAATGGCCACATTCAAGGTTCTCTGCATGGATTGACTCTAAATTTTGGATGTGTTAGATGAGCTTAAACTCAAACATGAAAGGTTGTTGTCGTGCGTGTGTATGCTTAGGTACTTATTATTGCTAAGTCAATTTTATTATTCTTTTCGTTTGCTACTTTGAAGTACTAAGGTTGTTATTCAAATTCTAGCTCTTTGTGGTCACGAGACCAAGAAACTCTTAACATGTGGGAAAATCCCGATTGAGGTAATGGTGGAGAATATGAACTGCTCAGGTTATCATTCAGTCCAGATAGAGAGGTTTAGTCAAATGTTTTAATGGTATATGGTTGGCTCCGTTGAGACAGATGTTTGTATAAGACAAATGTTTACACAAATTTAATAGTATCTGACATCAAATTCTTGTAATTCAGAAGGTCGGCAAACAACAATCTATAGACGTGCTCAAATTGTGTGGAAAACCGATTGTCAGTGCCATAGTTTATGGAATGAAGACTTGCTACGTTCGCCCTGAAAAGCTTCACCGTTGAAGAATCTATTGTCAAGGCATGCCAAATTCCCATAGATCTATCGGTAGCACAATTGGGGGTGAACCAGCATCAAGAGCAGTTCTTCTGATGGTTCACTCCCCATCAAATACATCGCTTCTGAAGCCAAGTTGTATTGAGTCTGCAGAGTAAGCGCTATTGTCAAGTTTCATGGAGTGCGTCGCAAAAAGGGAATTCATCACGATTGTTGATCCAAATCTGGGAGAGAGAGTATTTTTTCCAATAGTTTAAAATAATTTGTGAAATCTATTAAGAGCTATTTACACCATCAGTCCAAGATACTATCTGAGGATCTGAGGTTAAATGGCAAGGGTCAATAGTTGAGTTAACTAACATGTTTGTTCTAACAGTACTGTACTAATTGTATACCACATCATTTTAAATGGTTGTCTACAATATAAGTGCAACTATAGTGGTTGATTCGGATTCAGTTGATCAAGAATTTTCTAAATGTTTGCCTTGAATGGTCCATTCTCTCTCAGCAGATGTAAACTACAAAGTGCAAACACGATACATTCACCAGCATCAAAGGACTGCACAACGTAAACCAAAAGCTGGTTTAAATTTGTACACAAGATGGACCAAATAGAAACATTATCTAGCTCTAGATTATAGAAAAAGAATCATCATCACACAAAAATATTTATGAAAACTAGTTCCAAACTACATAATTCATTTTCTTGATTCGCTCAACATTTGTTCAATAGCAACCGTCTCCCCCCATCCTCTAATCAGGTGCATACCTTCACATACTGGCCATAAATTTAGAGCATAACACCACCGTCAACATTACTCGGCATCTCACCTTGCTTCATTTTATTTTTAGATACTTATCATCCATCAACAAAATTAATATAATAGTTTTATCAAGTACAAATATAATTTATTTGAAATGTATCAACGAGAAATCTAACCTTTTTCCGAGGCTTCTCCACTTTCTTCACAATCTTTTCAACACTAGATTGCTTCCTCTTTGTTGGGGGACGACCTCATGATCATACTTTCAATGGAGAGTACATTTTTTTTATTCTCAACTTGGGATCCCTCCTTCATTTTGTTTTCATTTTATCACTCTTTGAGGAATCAACATTCGTCAATTGATTCTTTTCATCTGCCAGTATATCCACCAAAATAGAGAGTAGTCATTACTTTTAAATCCAAGTACTTGCACTTCATAAAGCAAGGGATTGAGATTATTATATCTCTGTCTTTCTTCTTTATCATAGCCTAAATCATCGTAAACATTCACTATACTTTGATACCCACGTTTAATATCCTTGTGCATCTTTCCAAAAGAAATTTCTCAAGAACTTCAATGATGTTTCTTTTGATAAGAAAGATATCACATGCCTACACAAGATTCCTTTGAACTCAAATAGATGACACAAGCATTTCAGCTCGAACTGTAACTCATTATATTGCACCCAAAATACAATTTCTTTAGAAGTTGTTCCACAAGAACCTAATTTAGTTTCCAACACTTTAAATATCATATTTGTTCCTTTTTGTTTTACAAATGAAGTGTTGAAGAATATCATCCCTCTAACTTCATCTTGACACTTCTTAAATATCTTGTTAGTGTAGACATTTTTGAAATTGCTTTTCAATTGGATGACCACTAATTACTTGAATTGTGGAATTGAAAGAGGCAAAATCTTTTTTTCCATTTTCAATCTTACTTTCAAAGCATTGTCATACTGCTCAACAAGCTATTTCAATGTAGTCTTTGAGTGAACATAATCATCATAAAAGGCATTCATGCTCACTTCTTTGACTTGCTGACATTCTTGCCCAAAACTTGTCCTTAACATATGCAGGTATCCACTTACAACAAGCTTCAAACACAGAATTCAACCAAACATTCTTCTCCAAATTTAATTCTTGAATCATTGTTTCCCAACTGTGATCAAATTCTTCAGTTGTCAAAGAGTTATAAACTACATTCTTAAACTTCTTTTTTATCACCTTATAGTCTTCATAAGCACTTAATTTTGTAGGAAGTTTTTTCATGATATGCCAAAGACATAGACGATGATGTGAGTCGGGAAATACCTGTGTAATTGCAATTTTCATCGCTCTGCACTGATATGTAATGATATCTTGAGAAACACATCCTCCCATGCATGACATCCAAGACTTGAATAACCAAGTAAAAGTTTCTGAATCTTCTCTGGAAACCAAACTGCAACCAAGAAAAACATATTCACCATGTTGATTTACTCTGAAAACTGGAGCAAATGCCATGTCATCACTTTTTGTCAAATACGTAGTATCAAATGTAATCACATCAGAAAAATATTCATACGTAGCTCTACATCTCGCATCAGACCTGAATATTTTTTGAATTCAAGAATCTTCATACACATCAATCATAGAAAAGAAATTTGAATTCCTATTTTGCATATGACGAAAATAGTTATTCAATGCTTTAGCCAACTCCAAGTCTTAGCTTCCGTGCTTCAGCCACATAATTTCTGTACTTTCTTTCATCAAATGCCAAATTTTCATAACCACCAATTTCAACAACAAAAGACTAAAAACTCTTACTCAAACCAATTCCTGCTTGATCATTCATCTCTAATTTCCTCTTAGTACAAGAATCTAACACTTTATTAATTCTGAAATGTCTCAATTTTCCTGGACTTAAACCATGATTGGGCTCAAGATACAATCCAGTTATAACAAATAAATCACCATTTTGAACAGTAATATTGATTCTTTCTTTGAAATTTGTTTTACCGGAAGGTCTTGGATAAAAACTGTTCTTAGATTTGGTAACGGTATTACCATTTTTGGAACACCCAAATGAAAAGTACCTTTGTCAGCCATCATCTCATTTTTTAACATAATTTGGAAACGCCAAAACCAAAACGTTGGCCATAAGAGTTGTAAAATTCACGGACTTCTTCTTTAGATGAGAAACTCATTCCCACTTCTAGAGCTATAACTTCTTCCTTCGATAATTGTAAAAGAATTTTCTTCTCTTCATCTCTATCTATATTGATACCACCTGCATAGAATCACAATGTTATTTTCATAATAATCACTTAAAATGAAAAGGAGAAGAAACAAATGTTCTCAGCAAAAGAGAAAATAATCGCTGGATTTGTTGTGTTTTTTGAAGGAGAAAAATAATAGAGAGAAAGAAAGAAAAAAATGGTGAGCATCTTCTCCAGATTTTCTATCAACATAGTCAGACTTGGAGTGTTCTTGTAAGTAAAGTCATCTTCTCTAGATTTTCAATGGATAATCTGGGCTGATGATTCGGGAATTTGAAGATTCATGACCTTATCAGGGTGAGGTGAGCAGATAATGAGGTTGATTTGTATATAGTTTGGTTTGGAAATTTTAACTAACACATTGTGAGCATCTTAAGTAGATTGAATGTTTACAAGAAAATTCAATTGACATTGCTCCTAAAAGCAATCAATACTAAAGTTCATACACATCATCCTCCAAAGTGTCAATACAACAAAGTAAGCAAGCCAACTATTCTCTGAAACTAAGAAACGGATATGAAACAATATAAAAAGGAAAATAGTATACATATGATAAAAGAAATACCTTGGATATCACATTATTTTCTTTGTTCTCCACGAAAAATTGGAATTCTACCATTTGGAGAAACATGATATGAACATTTCAGGAGTATGAATGAAGATGAGATGAACAGCGCGTGTGAAAGAAAGGAGAAGAAGGGACGTAAAAAAAATTTAGGAGAGAGAATGATGTATATGCCACGTAGATTGACATGTCAGTCACTATTGTTTTTCACTCTATGGAAAAGATGTAGTTAGGTTATACTACTTCTCCCATTGGTAAAATCCACATCCAAGAAACTCATGTGTATTCATATTGCTAGGACTAGCACACACGTTACATCGATCATTAGTTTCTAAATGTGTATAAAGTCTTACATTTATCAATCTCACTCTCAAACATATCAATTCATTTTAATGTGTATTTTTAAAAACTTCCTTTTAGTGCATCCTTGTTCTTAAATTTATTATAGACGTGTAGGGTATAAAATTATGAAACATTAATTTAATGACTCATTCCAAAATTAGACTTTCCATAACACATTAAATTTAAATTTAAAAATTGATTTGTTAAAATTCGATACCTTTTGAAATGGAATTGATGGAGCATGCACAGTATCAGAGAAGAAACACTAAAAGAATATACATTTTTCACTTCACCCCTTTTATCTAGATTTTCAAAAAAAATACTGCAAAACCAATGTAAAAAGTTTGAAACTACCCGAAGTTTTGGGTTGATGCACTTTCAGAAGTTGTTATCGGTTAATCAGATATAGAGTCGATGTCGGTCCACTTTTGGTTGAACAAAAACCGCTTCCGAAAGCGGCCGGCATCATTTGTGCATGGAGTAACTTAAGAAAAAATAAATATAATATCATAATTTATGTTAGTTGTGCTTTTTTTTTACCCAAAACCTCTCCGGGAAGCGGGCCGATGTCAATTTTACTTTGGGGTAGTTTTTTAAAAATTAAAAAAATTAATTCCATATCAAAAACAATATCGGTAGGGTTTCCGATCTAATGTCGGGTCAACCAAAAGTGCAGTCAAAAGGGTTGCGCTTTGAAGGGAAATTGAGCTAAAATATTGGGTTGTTTTATTTAATTGGCCCAATTTTCTTTTCTTTTTTTTTTGGTAAAACCACCATTGGTGGGGGGTTATTATTAGGTCCCCAACCTGCATAAAAAAAATTCTTACAATCTGTTTGGAGCCGAAATTGGCTAAGGCAACATTTGTTGCCTTCAAAAGCTAACCTATAGACTGAAATAATAATCAATGTATTACTTGGAGGGATGATAGATGCGATTCCAAAACTAATAACCTCCACCCCATGCGTTAATTACTAGTTTTGGCCAGGCATCTACGCATCATAAGATTTACAAAATACCAATGAAAACAGTGCAACCCAAACTTGATGAAATGAAGTACAAATCATGTCCAAAAACTGTCCAAGACACTGTCCAAAGCTCTTGAATTTTGAAGAAACAGCAGTAAGAGCAGAAGAAGCAGGAGAGATGATGTTGTAAGAGCAGAGGAAGCAGCAGCAGTATAGGCTGGAGACCT
>JAULKM010022016.1:0-14152 GCA_032355605.1 Rubia tinctorum
CCGATCCGCCTTGATCAGACTCCCTCTGACCTTGAAACTCGTCGACGCTGGATCTCCTCCTCTCGGGGAATTAAGGTATACGACTCTGAACTTGATCAACAAGTCATATATGTTGGAACATACAAATTCTGACTCTTGCAAAACTCTCGAAAGATGTAAAATAAGATGTGCAGATTTTCTCTATTAAGATCATGAGTATTGCATCCATTAATGTCCTCTATTTATAGTCCATGTGCAGATCAGAATACTCCGTAATTATCTCCATAATATTCTTATTCCTTATATGCTTTTGAAGCATATCCAAATATCATAAATAAAGGATTTTCCTTATTTAAAATATATCATAATATTCCATAAATCCAATTCCATAATTATAGGGATTTTCCATTAATCCATTATGCTTCAACACGTCTGAATCAAATATTGCATAAATGCCAAGTTTCCATAAATCAATATCACGCAATATTCTGATAATCAAATCCTGAATCTTCCCGAATGTTCTAACATAGAAATTTTGAAGTGCGTGTATACTTCCTTCTCCATTTCAAATTATGATTTTAATCAAATCCCTTGGAGATTGAAATTACCAAATATAATCCCTTGAAGAATATCTCATGCATATATGTTTCCATAGCTAAATGTTCCAAATCAATTCCAATTCCATAAATCTAATCCAATCCCATAAATATAGGAATTAATATATTCTCCAATAAAAAACCATTTGGACGAAATATTTCTTCTCGCATTCATCTACGCATTCCTTATTCCACCAAAATTTTCTTCTATGATGTTTCAACATAAACTATTCCATATTTGCATAATTTTCACAAATTGCCAATTAAATAAATCTGGACTTTACAACATGTTTATCCATAGGGGTCAATATATCGATTGAAACTCGTGGGTTAATCCAAATTGGTTGAAACCCGCGGATTTACACATATGAGTTGATATATAAAACCACATGGGTCAATATGACTTGGTATATAAACCCATATGGGTCAATATGAATTGATACTAGATGGTTTACCCATATGTGTTGTTATATAAACCCACATGGGTCAATGTACGGGTTGGAACCCGCGGTTGGTATATAAACCCATATGGTTCAATATATGGGTTGGAACTCGTGAGTTTACCCACTTTATCCACATGTTGGATGATTTTCGACCCGCGGGTTAAGCAGATTCAACTAAACCCATTTTTTACCAATCCATTTTAAACCCATTATAAAACAAGTCAAAATAGGTCGTTTCCATATTTTTTACTATCCATATCCAACCCATATTCGATATGTCCGACAATTTATACTAAATTTTAGCTAGATGAAATTTTGAAATCTACATTTATTTAGAAATATTAAAATGATGGTTCACTAACTAACAATTAATATGCTAATATTTTAAATAATTAATCAAAACTTCACTAGAAAGTGCAAAAATTGTCAAATTAAAAGTTTGCATCATTTAAAAAATATATAGTTATTCACCACCATCTCTCATTGTATACCAAAATTAATTTAAAATGCCATTCGATATCCTTTACAGCTGAAATTGCTAAATAAAATTAGACAAAGTCTCGTGAGACCGCTTCATTAGTTAGATTAATATATAATATAGTAAAGTTTAGTTAGGGATGAAATTTTTAATAGAATTTTTTAAAAATTTGGAGAATAAAGAGGAATTTGGGTGTGAATATTATTTTTTGGAGGTGTTGGACATATATAATTGGAAAATTAATGATTTCGCGTCATAAGATACTCACCAGTTGATCGAGTCTGGGAAATTTTTGGGTCAATTTTTCTCTCTATTTTGTGCAATGGACACATTTTACTACTAGATTTGATTTTTTTCCCAATATTTGACGTTTCAACCTAATCTTGGGATATTTATTTCAAAAAAATGTCTCCCATTAAAATCACGTGTTTTAAATTTATAAATTTATATTTTAATGTAAATATTTTGTTTGAATTTTAAATTTTTGATATTTTATACAATTTTGAGAAAAGTCCTTTTATAGCCATATCTGATTCACATAAGTGCCTCTATAATTTTTTGATAATTAATAGTGCAAATATAACCCTAAACAGTAAGTGAAAGTGCAACCGTACCCATTTCAACATATTCATGCCGTAATTGAATGAAAAATCAATTTTATCCCTATGATTTTTTTTAAAAAAGAAAATATTAAATTTACTATTATACTCCTAATATTCTTCCTCTCCCAAATCCTAACCCTATCCCTCTTAACATCCGCTGGTGTTTCTTCTTCTCAATTTTCCTGTTGGTTCTCTAGCGTCGAACCACTGCTCCGTTGGTTCTTTGACGCGGTGTTCGCTCGAGATCTCTGGCGCATTAGTTATCTGTTGTTTCACCGGTGACCAACGCAGTACAGATGGTGGGTGTTAGGGCCAAGCGGTGAAGATGAAGATGGCGGGTGTTAGGGCCGAGAGGTGAAGGCTCCGAATTGTAATGAAGATGGTGGGTATTTGAACAATTCACTGCGAATTGCGGTTAAGATGGTGGGTGTTAGGGTCGAACGGTGAAGGCTCCATCCAGAGGGGTGGGAGGATGGTGGATGGGGATGTTAGGGCCGCAAAGATGGTGGGTGGGTTGTTTCCCGGCGAGGCAGAAAGGTGTTGGGTGGGGTGTTAGGGCAGTAAGGTGCAGGCCGTGTGACAACTTTAATTTGTTTTCCATCTGCTTTCCATCATGGTGGAAGTGTGGGTAGAAATGGTAGTGGCGGCCCAGCCGAAGCGGTGACAAAGCGGCGGAGGTGGCAGACCGGCATTTAATGGTAAGGTTATAACTTTCCACACACATTTTATATTTTTTGGCCAAAAGGTATTTTAATCATTTTATAATGAATCAACACCGAAAATGAGGTTTTAGTGTTATATTGGCACTTTAATTAACTAGTTAGGGTTATTTTTGTAGTAAGAATTATCTGAGAGTTATATTGGAACTTATTCAAATAGGCAGGGTTATATTTGTATATATACCTAATATTTTTTACACTAGTTAGCGGTATTTTATTATCTTAATATTTTTTAATTTGAAAAAGGTGCCAATATAACATTTCAAAATGAGAAAGTGTCAAACTAACCCTGACCTATTAATGTATGTTCCAATCTAACTCTAACAACCATTGACTTCAATTGTCAATGGGATGTTTGACCGGAATGTAATGAAATGATCATTTTCTCCTAGATTAAATAAACAAAAAATGAAACCCGAAAATACCCCCCAATGATATAAAACCACGTTTCCCCCCATTTTCTTCTTATTTCTTTCTTATTCTTGTTCTTCCCGCTATTCATCCTCTCTGTCGGCCTCTGCCTCCACAATTGCCTCCAACCTCCCCCGCTTTCACTTTCACGCCCAAGGATCCCTCCTCATCCTCTCTGCCATGCCTATCTATAAATTCACCATAATCAGCGCTTACGATGACTCAAAAATTATGTTTGACCTCCCTAAACACCATCGCCTTGCGTGTCTCCCCCGAACCTCTCAAAATAGCCTCTCGGATTCGACAAGGTTAGAAGCGAAGTGAAGTGAGGCTGGAATGGTGCACCCAACTCAAATATGAAAATTGAACTCGCTGACCCGCCGTTTGGTGCATCCAGATCTGTCGTATCTCAGTCGTTTGGTGCACCTAGAGCTCGCCAATTAGTGCACCCACTAAGGTGTTGGAGGTGGTTGTGATTGAGGAGTTGGAGGTGGTGATCGGAATGTAGGTGTTAGAGTTGATGGCGTTGGTGATGGCGGCGGGCGAGAAGAATGGGAAGGATAAGAGGTGGAAGATATCGGAGATGGTGGCGAATGGTGGCGTCGTGGTGACAGGTAGGAGCAGCAACAGTGGTGCCGGAGCAGCGACGGTGGATGGGGCAACATGCGGGGGATTGAACAACAAGAAGAAAGAAACGATCATTTTTCGGTTAAAAAAAGGAATAAACGTTTATATGATAAATAGGTGGTAAATGGGGAAATTTTCCTGCTTTATGGGCAAGGGTATTTTAGACCTTTCAACTTTGGTCAATGCCTAATTTCTATAGTTAACGCCAAAATTAGTACAAAAGGTTATAACTGCACAATATGTCATAAAGTTCGTGTTATTTTGGTACCCTTTCATTTTTGCAGGGTTTTATTGACTGTTTTAGCCCAAATTTTGGATTAGAAGTGTATTTTTTAACATGTCGCTTTAAAAATTAATATCCATGTTTTCCTCCCAAATATAAGACTATTATTTTATGTATCTTTGATGTTTTAATAGTTTGAAATTGATTTTTAACTTTAAATACTGATGTTTTATTTTTTCCGATATCAGGGCTATATTTTGTTGTACAGTTTAATGTTTTAAAATCCACGTGTCTCTTGTTAAACACTTGAAGGTTAGACTAATCATAAAAAAAGTCTTTTTTTATAACATTTAAGGTCTGAGTATAACTATTTATATTACTAAAATTATTTTAAAATATTTTCAAAATTATCGGTATTTCGTTATAATAAATTGCAATAAACAACAAATCATATTAACTATATTCATTTTAAAATAATCTCATCTAATGATCGGGTAGTATAAAAAAAGAAAAAAAATAGAAGACAAAGTTTAGGGGAATACCGTTTTTCCATATGCATATAGAAAGATGAGGTTTAATTAGAATAACAGGCAATTAGGGATATATACTCTGCAATAATTGCAAATGAAACATTTGAATTTTTGTTAGAAACATTATATATTTGGAGTAACATATAAGTTAGAGTAGGTTTCCTGAAAGGAGGCCTATCCAAGAGTTATGGACATACCATTGTAATTTTTAAATTATGCACTGCATTTGTTAAATTATATACTAAATTTAAACATTCCAAAATGTATTTATTATATTAGAGTGGGTCTTATGACAGGTGGTCTGTTCATAAACTTATGGACATGTCAGTGACCTAGTTGTAATTAATGGAAAATCGAGTAATTTTTTATGGGCCTGGTTATTAGAATATGACCCAGGCTATCATTCATCCCTTCTTCTACTTCGTCATATCTGCAAAAAGTTCATGTTCCTTGATGATCAATTCTTCAAACATTCCTTCTTCAGACATTCTTTCTTCTTCAATCTACAACTTCCTTCTTATTATTCTTCTTCTTCTTCTTAAAACATCCCTCATTTTTTATCGAATAACTTCCTTCTTCTTTTATCATTGAATTTTTGGAAATTTTTGCAGATTTGTAATTGCCACGAATTCAGATTGCGAACTGTTAGGAACAATTAATCGACGATCCTACTCCGGAAAATTCAGCACCGCGTGCAATTTTTCTAGTGAACCGTTTCTCCGATCAATCTATTTTTTTTCCAATGAGCTCTTCAAACGACCGGTTAGTGTCTGACGAAATCTTCGATCAACTCTTCATCCTGCAACAAAATCTACAGCAAATAATTTCAATTTTAAATTAATGAAATTCAGTTTTAAGAGGAAGAAATTTTGCCTAATAGTGTCCGAAATATGAATTTTCTCATCCAATTGAGTTTATATTGTTGAACTTCTTTTTACGTAAATTATTGTTGTTGAAACTTCTGAATGTTTTCTGCTGCTGTGAACATGTTAAAAACGTGTGGCAAATATTTGAAAAATGAACTATATGCTGATGAAAATTTTTCGTATATACTATGCACTTGTTACCTTACAATACGTATCGTTTGTATTAAAACATTCATATGCTAGCCTCCAACTAGTATTTCTTATAGTGTACATAACAAAGGTCGCATAATTTTTTAATTTTTAAAATTTTCATATGTACTGCATTTAATACCTTGCAATATATATTGATTACATTAAAACATATATTTGTTTTTTTTAAATGAGCATATTTTCATGATTCAAATCAAAGAGAGGTCACAAAAAGTCTTACCGGCGTGAAAGAAACACATGTAAAGCATTGCATACATTGTATACAAAAACATGCAAATTTGGTCAATTTCAAACACAAGAGGGGCTCTCAACATCTAAACAAAAAGGAAGATAAAGTGCGCATAACAGAAATCTTCCATTGGGGAACTTACTATTACAACAATATTTATATGAATTAAACTATAAGTCTCTAATACAATGAATCAATTATTAACCTTCAAAGGGGGATCATCTTCGAATCTTTAAGTTCAGTGTCATCTTCATTTGAATCCTCCTCGTGTCAGAACATCTTATGAAGTCCAATATTCAATATTGTCTGATTCCTTAAAAGTTATAACCACTTTGAGTTTAAATCCAACTCCTGCAAGAAGTCATTGGATATTAACATTTGCAGCATAAAAACAAACAGGTATAATTTTTAATTCAAAACAAACAATTATCAACAATGGAAATAAAGTCAAACACAATAAAACTAACAAGTACATACTGGATAGTAACAGGAAAAAATATATAAGTAAACAAATGCAGTTCTTGATTCAAAACGAAATGCCAACAACAAATTTATATTATGAAATTATACACAACACAACTAACACGTACATATGGGATACTAACAGATGCAACAAATAAGTGAACAGGTGTTCTTCCTAATTCAAAATGGACAATCAACAACAAATGAAAATAAAAATGCATACACAATACAACTAACAAGTACACACTGAATACTAGCAGATGCAACATATAAGTAAACAGATGCACCTCGTAATTCTAAATGAACAATCAACAACGAATGGAAAAAAGAGATCATTCACAGTACAACTAACGGATACACGTTGGATAATAACAGATGCAACATATAAGTAAACAAATGCACCTTATAATTCAAGACGAACAGTGAACAAGTTTGTTGTAACAACAAGGGGACAAATCAAAATCAAGTCACAGAAAAGTGATGTCTAATCCTAAACAAAACAAAGAACATACCAAATATGAACAGTAGAACAAAAACTGAGCAATAATACAATTGAAAACAAATCCTATACGTGCAACATACCTCATCCGACCAATGATGAAACAATCAACAAAGAAACAAACCAGCAGCGATGCCGGAAAAGAATCAGAGAAACAAGCACACAGATATTTGTGGAGAAGAGGTGAAGAAACGCAGAGAAGAGATGGAGAAATTGTCGGAGAGAGAAGAACAAGATCGCCGGAGAGAGAAGAAGATGTCACCGAGGAGGAGGAAGGTGCTAGCATCCGGGAGGAGGAGGAAGGAGGTGGAATCCAGGAGAAGAGAGAGGTGCCGTCGAGAAGGGGGATAAAGACAGCGGAGGAGGAGTTGATGTATATGTCAATGCTTCCAGATTTTTAAATCTGAACTAATGGGCTTGGCCTCCGAATTTGGATAGATTTGTATTAATTGCAAGCAGGTCACTGGCCTATCCATAAGTTTATGAACAGGCCGCCTTTCCTGACACTTTCTCTTTATATTATGTATTTTTACATATATTTTCACATTTAAATGCACATTAATTGATTTGACTTATATAATAAAAATTTTAAGTTAAAATTTTTAAATAATTTTTAAGGTAAAAAGTTAGGAGGGATGTCCATAAGTTTATGGACAGAGCACCTTTTCTGAGACTTTCTCTATAAGTTATATGTTACTTATTTGTGTTTTCAGTTAACTTTTTCTTTTACAACTTCTTCTCTAATTTGTAATTTGTAATTATCTTTTGAAACTGTTTAATATAAAAAGTTAAAACTTTAGATTAAAACATTGACAATAAATCATAAAAAATAAAATTTATTGAAATTTGAGTTGATGGAAGGTTTGGAGAAATGGAAAAAAAGCTAAGGTCTTGCCTTAAATAGACGAGTGAATTTCACTAGTCGAGAACATACTTATTAAAGGCGGTTATATCGGATTATTATCCAAACTTGAATCTGAGGTCCTAAAAAAAGCTGTCTGAACTGGTGAAACACTATCTACATTCAAAACTTCTTCAACAAAACTTTGAATCTGGACAAACCAAAAGCAATGAACTGGAAGCTTCTTAAATCCAACAAACTAACTAGAACTGGAAAATGGCAAAAGGTGGAAGCGGAGCGCTTCTCTAGACGACAACATGGCGGAGCCCTTCTCCAGGCAAATGCGAGATCGGTAGAAGCGTGAGCGGGGGGTGCGAGAGTGGTGGAGACGATGGTGGAGGCCGACGTGAGGGTGATGGTGGATGGCGGCATGAGGGTGGATGGAGTGAAGGGAGGCTGAAATGAAAACCTAAGGAGGAGGCTTATTAGGTTAGAAAAAAACTAAGTATGGAGCCAACCTAAAAGTCTGATATTTATTTATATAGTGGGTCAAAAGGCCAAATAAAGGCAGCTAATTAAAGACGATTCTAAAATAAAATTGCTTCTAATCAATTTTCATCGAATTGCCTTTGATCGATTTAAAATGCCTTTAAAATGAAAGGGTGTCTTGGGAGGATAGTTCCGAATTCGAAACTTAATTTAGATCCCAATTTAGGCGGCTCCTTGTAACCGCCTTTGATTGCCGTTGTCTTTGATCAAACACTCTCAACTAGTGTTTACCCAAATATCTTATGATCCGAATTCGACCCGAATTTTAATTGCTTTTGGACCCACAAATTTTCAGCCTTTATCTTAAAATTGAACTTGAGTCTATAGTATTTCTATTTTATGGAAATACCGTATTTCAAGAGACGTAATCAAAACTAAAATTAGCAATTAATTAGCGCTAATAACTTTTTATAGCGCGGGTTGATGTGGACGCAACTGAACTACTCCCCCACCTCAAGTTAAATTGCACAAAATTAAAGATTCAATCAAATTTAAAAAAAAAACTTTGATTACATATTTGTAAATATTATATATAGTAACAATATTTATAGTCAAACGCGTGTGTTGAAAATTGCAATTTTTTTTAAAGTTATGTGACAAAGGGAGTACTTGTATTCGCCATATGTCAATCATTCGTTAGTAGTTAGTTACCCATAAGTATACTTCTTCTGTGCCAAACCTCCACCGACTAATTAGCATAAATCACGACGTGGTAACCTCCCTGATTTCTCACCGTTTACCGTGTTACCCTTTTTGACTTTTTTTTATCACAATAATATATAGACTATCATATGACTAATAACCGAAAACCAAGCAACAATTATCCAATCTCTAGGCATGCGTAGGTTTAGGGCTAAGCAACACGAATTTCTTAATGTAATGGTCAAGTACTGAATTTCACATGGACTTCTTTTCCCCTCGTAATTATAAATTTGACAAATGTAAATGGAATATCCTTTGAGGTTCACTAATCAACTGATGGAAATTAATTAGAAAGTTGACATAACTAGTATTAATAATGGACGTGCATTTAACAAAATAAAAATAAAAATAACTGAACTTAAGTTTAGCCGATGTCGGAAGTTAAAAGTTGTGGTTAATTATTCTAGGAAAATTGGAGTTTGGATCTCAGGATATCAAATTGTGATGAGTCGGACGATTTGGACCCAATATCAGAGCTATAGATCACGTCAGTTGGTCACGGTGTCTGGTTCCATTTCAAAATTGATACTGTTGAAATCGTATTATTGTTTTTAAACACTTTTCGATACCGGAATATGTATCTGGATAGTGAATATCCTTTTTTAACCTATAAGATTTTTGAAATACTTTCGAGAAATGTTGAATTCTATTATATTCAAAATGGAATCTCCTAATCCACATTCAAAGACCAATACAGATAAACATCTTCACATAACAATGTGAAAATTGCTAATCTAACCTATTTGATATTTTGCATTGGTCGCTTGAAGGTAGTGTGGATTTTGTAAATTACATATAAAAATTGCAAAATCACCACAAAAAATGGTAATCGCCCTAGTATGGGGTTTTTAAGAACTGTCATACATAGTCATTGACTTGATATAAAGGTAGGTCTGGAAAAGTTTAAGGTATTGATGGAAAACATGTATTGAAGTTTGTTTCGGCAAAAGTTCATTTCTTTTGTCGTGTATAGTGTTGTATCATCTCCAAACACCTAAAAATGAAGGATAAATTGCCTCATGCAAATAATTTGTGAGGATTATAAAAAGTGATATATGAAGAACTACTATATGTGTCATGTAAGAAATCGATTCTCACTCGCTCTAGTGGATTATCTTCGAAATGCAAAACTCATATTGTGGCGTTCAACATGGTGTAGCACCCGCATTCCCAGTTACTTTGTTGTTTTTGGACTACATGCATTAAAACATAGGTTAATATTAAATTCAGTTGAGAGATATGTAAACAATATTGTGACAAAATGATTTTATGCGCTACCTTAATTTCTATAAGTTTGAATGGTTTGGTTATTGTTAAGCTATCACCACCTAAAGTTTTACATAATATGTCAAAAAATGAATCGATGGGTGGCAAGTGCAGTGAATCCAACCAATAAACTGTTATTGTCCTCCTATTAATTTCGACCAAACGCCAGTGATCTCTGCACAACATTTAGGTGTGTAGGATGAATATCATTGTAAAAGTAGTATAAGATACATAGTTAGGAGAAATTTACTTCTCTATCAAATGGGCTAAAAAGAAGGATTTCTTATATTCTTGAAGTCTCTTTGAATTTTAGGAGATTCCGTCTTCCGTGGAATGTCCAATTTGTTGGATTCTTTGTGGACATAGATGTCCCATTCACGGTTTTTGAATCTTGAGGGTTTTATTCGACCTCAGGAGACTTAACAAGTGCTTAAGAACATTGTAGTCAGTATAGTAAAACGAAATATATGTACAAAGTCAAAAGTCACACTACGAAGAAAAGAGTTAAAGTATTTTCCTTGATAGGTGAGACGACATCTGTGTTCTTACATGGAAGATTGACAATAGAGGTTCAGCTAATTGGTCAAACATCTAGAAGTCCTTCACATCTTGCCAAAAAGCAATAATATTCCATCGAACCTTGGAAATCCATTCATTAGTAAGGAACTCGTATGTAGTGTTTATTATGATACTCGGTCATCAATGCGTGCAACATCCTCACTGGCATGTTGGAAGAATTTCGGGTGTTGATAGGTATTTTAGGTATCACAATTTCCTTACCAATGTTGGCTCTAGTAGATTTTTTTGGTTGGAGACTTTGTTGGTTGGTGACTTTGTTGGTTGGCAGCGGTGGTAAATTTTGGGGTTGGATGTCACCGTATCCTTTTCATGATGTACCTCGTGGGCCATAGGAGGGGTAAGACATTTACCTTTCCAATTTCGTATAGCCATCTTGCGTCACGGGTACACGCGTCTCAGGAAGGATTGGAATTTTTACCGTCAACCTACCATAGCACACAAAATGGGTATGAAATTGGGAAACCTGTTCAATTCCTCTCATGAACTGTCAGCAACATGGGTCGGAACCCCTCCCTTTGGTGAATGAATGAGATATAGTTTTCATGGTATTGGAGGCTATAAAATATGAACGAGTAGTGATGATTAAATACGTTAAGACTTCCATGAACTCTTTGGGGATTGTAACTAGACTGGATGGGTGCCTCCAAATTGTCGGGTTACTCAAGTTATGGTCCTGTAGGATGCACACGTTCTCCATTCACTTAAATGTCTACCATTGATGGGGAGTTTCTGGACCCTTCACAAGGAGGATCCCATGAGGGATTATGTCATCCAAATTATCCAGAAGGCATAGTCCCGTGTGTCGTGATAATATAACAATTAGCATGTCTTTATTCCACTTTCTGCCTAATTATTTCTAAATCCAATTCCAACTTCCGTATTTTGTTTGGCTTTTGGTGATGGGAAACCCACACACCTTGGAATAATTCCCATCGTGAGATGTATGAACCGTATCCTCTCTTTCTGCCCAGGTGGTCATCTCCCCCAGTTGCCTCACACAATACATCGTGTGGTCATCTGCTCCGGTTTCCTCGCACAATACATCGTGGTTTTGTGATGGAATAAAATCACCTTCTTATTTCTTGCTATTTACTTATTCCTATATAGAAGGAAAAACTTATTGGATTTTGAATTGATAAAAAAAAGTGTTTTGCGTAACTAATAAATTTCCTTACAGATTTTGTAGCAAGCTCTTGTGTTTTAGCTTTTTTAAACCCCCCATGTTTCAGCTCTTGTCCTTCTAAGAATAGCTCATGTCGCTCTATTTGTCCAGGTCTAATGGGTTCAACTTGTTGCCTTTCCTCCTCCTCCGTCGAACCTTCATCAATTAATGCTTGAACATCCTTCAGGAGTGGTTCCTTGATGATTCTTTCTTCTACTAATAGGTATCCCACCATGCTCGTTCGTTGTAGATTTTTGTTCTTGTTTGTTGTGGCACTCCTTGTGGCCCTTGTTCCCTGTGTATGTTAAGAAAAAGGTTGATAATAAACTTAAATAAAAAAAGTGAAGAGTTCATCGAAACTCACATCCACCTCTAGTTACAAATGTCTCACCTCTAGTTACAAACTTACTAACGATCATATCTAAAGACTTAAGTAACTATTTATGTAATAGTTCCGTAGATATATAGTCATTTTAAATTCTTCACAGGGAATATTTGTAGTTAAGCAAATAAATTTTTTGTAATCTTTAATTATTATTTTTATAGATCTAAGTGGAGTGAATTTTTTTACTAATCATATGATGACTTCTTTTATTATTCTAGTAGCGTTGTTGTTTCCATGTCGTTACTGTTGCTTCACTTATTATATTATTTTGTTTCTAGTAAGTCTGATAAGCCCGGAGGTTTTTTTTTGTTGCGTGGGATAATCATATTATTGTAATCGGGGAAGTAGAGTCACTTTTTTCAGTGGCTCGCATCTTCTTTTAATCTAACTGGTTGTCTCAAGTGTGATCATGCCAGGTCTCCCTAACTCAATTTGTTATCCGATCTTTCTTAATTTAGAGTACATAATTAAATGGATAAGCGATCTCTGTGGCTTCATTCTCTAGATGGAATTCCGCGATCCCCTAGCTCATATATCATGTTACATGTACGTAAAACTGGTTACGATACATAAGTGTACCTTTTATGGGTCCGCCTTGGTGTTACGAACTTATTATCTTGTGTTCTTATTGTTGTTTAAGAACTCCCATGATTTGTTGAGTTAGTTTGCTGCTTCCGGGCCTCCTTGGGTATGAGAATGATTGGTTTCTTGCATTCTCTTCGGGTGGTGACTCTAACATGGGATCCGGCTTTCCTAGAGACTATTTAACCCAAAGAGGAAATATTCTCACCAACAGACGGTACCACTGGTGCAGGAGCCTCCTACCGAGTAGTGTTAGTTCTTGGAATTAGCTACGAAGACTCCAACCACTTTGAGTACATGCTAAAGTCCCCGGGGATGGTCCATGGGGAGAAAGCTCCGACGTCCAAGTTAGGTTTGCCTTTATTTTTAGAAAATTCAATACTAAAATGACATCGTTTAAGTATTGGGTTTGAAATTTTAAAAATATGATGTATCGTGTTCTTCAAGTTGCCTAGAATATATTAGGCGTTGAACACCTGGTTGAAAGGGTGGCGGAACCAGGTACTCCGGTGGCGTCTTAGGACTAATTTCTGCAGCACCGGATTTTAGGAGTGGTGCTGGAAACCCTTCACCCCCTTGTTCTGATATTGTCCTTTGCCGCTTTATGCCAGAACCTCTATAACCTCTGATGTGTCCTTATCAATGGGCAAAAGCCCCACACATGAGCTTGTAATAAATTTCTCGTCGGTGACGATCTAACTCGACATTCTTATTATTCTTCCACCTCACCATTTTACTCATCTCCTCCTTTATTTTAGCTGCCGAAGACGTGTCTAAACATGTCGATAATCTCACGTAGCAAATGGTTCCAAAAGCGATGTAGTGGGAACGAAGTTGGAAGGAAGCAAAGAGGAAAGACTATTGATCCGTTTTAATTTTATAACCCTGAAATATCCGAATAATTATATGCCCCACGAATTTTATATGTTTTCTTGTTTACTGCATATTAATCCCTTGTTCACCAAAACAATGGTGAGACGGTCTAATAGGAGACTGTCTTTTCTAATGTCATATGTGAAAAACTGGTTTTACCGTTTTAGGCATTTAACTATCAAACCTATTTTCCAACGTAGGTTAACCTAACCAAGTATGTAAAGTAAATAAATGCAAGACACACAACTTGGTTACGCAGTTTGGTGAAATCCACCTACGTCTGCGGGGCCTAGCCCAGTTCAGAATAATCCACTAATTAGAAAGATATAGTACAAAGTA
>JAULKM010022026.1:0-14152 GCA_032355605.1 Rubia tinctorum
TGCGGGCTAGACGCTGCGATTCGTGCATTTATTTGAGTTGGGCGAGATCCTCAAATAAATAAAGATCCAATTTTTCGTAATCCAGAGTCTTCGCAAGGAGATTCATATCAAGGATGCTATGTTGGGGACCAAAAAAATAATTTAGTCTAATATTTTCCAACAAAACTTGTCTATATATCATATTTTCGGTTGAAATCTTGTTAAACCTGCGGTAACTACAATATACGAAAACAACATATATATAAGTGAATGACAATCAAACCCTTTTTCGACCAAGAACGAGAAACAAATGTTGTGATTTAAATAAATTAAACATACCATAGTTTCGCAGTTCGTAGGTCCATCAATGAACCTGCCCCAACTCGTCCCAGTATATCAATAATGATGTCATCTGGTAGGGAATCAAATGGTGTCTCTATGCTTTATTTGCTTGGTGGAAATTTTTAAATGGAACAAGGATTGTTTTTGTGGAGTTGAGTTAAAAAAATTCGATTGTAGTAAGGGATATATTTAACGAGTGGTAATGATGATTCAAAAAGTATTGTTCCATATTCTACCTTGGAAATTGAAACATACCACTTGGAAACCATAAACATTGGCTGCACTAGGCATGGTATAAATTTGCATGGAATCTGCTTTTCAATTTTCTACACAATGCTTTCAACCTCCGCTTTCGCAAACCGAATACAAATTTTCATTTGAAATCGGAAATATATAATAGGACGAGGGTTGTATTAACCCCGTGTTTCTTTACGTTACACGGTGATTTATCATTAACCGCCATAAATAATATACCAATAGACAGCTGTTATATTTCAAACGTTGTCCAATGACATTCCGTGGGAGAGCAAGGTTTAGGCATCCTCCCAATCCCTTGTAAACACCGCGCAACTTTACTGTCAATAGACACTCCTGCACCAGTGATCAGTTTTTTAGGGTTTCCTTTTTTTCTCACCACAAACTTTCAAAAAAAATTAACACGGCCCCACAAAAGTCCCACCTTTCAAAGAAAAATCATTAACTAAACGAACCGATTAAGTACTCAATACAATGGACAGCATCTAAAACAATGAAAATATCTTCTGTTTTAGATTCCAGCATCCCTACCATTTTTGAGATTATTTTTTGGAAAAAGAGATTAAAAATGTTGTTCATCCCAATTTCTCTGGCACGTAAATGCACGTCCATGGAAGAAGGTATACCCAACTCAACAAGTTGTTGTTCTCCCTGCCGTGATTTTTCTCCTTTTTCTTCTGTACCGAACAATGGAATATGTTCGAAAATCAAAGCCTCCATGAAAAAGAAGAAGAAAATATTCCCGACGGGTCCGCCACAATGCTCATAGTGCATGATTGATTGATATCTATTCGCAGGAGCATATGATGACACTGATAGCCAATTGATAATTATTAATAATTAGTGAATTAAGCACATTTTGCACCATATACGATGATGACACGGATAGCCAATTGATGATTATTAAGAAGTGAATCAAGCACATTTTCACATCCAATTGATGATTCTTAAGAAGTGAATCAAGCACATTTTCACATCGTGCAAAGAGAATTATTTTGGGGGATACCCAATAATAGAAGAAAGAATCTCCCATTAATTGTACTTTTATAGTTGGAGCAAATCATTTTGGTTGGGAGTGGGAGAGAACACGAGCGTGTGAATTCACTCAAGTTAAAGCACTAGGGGAAATTAACAGTTTGCTGAGGTAATTTTCTTTATAAGTTAAGTGCTAAAATAACCATATGTTTAGGTTGAAAGTGTCAATCTAACCTTGTAAAATCTGAAAGTGCAATTCTAACCCTATTATTTGATCAAAAGTGTCAATCTAACCCTATAACCTGAATTTGGCAGGAATTCTGTGAATTGACTACTCTCTCCGTCCCATGAGAATTTGCACAGAATCTTTTTCACGGTCTTCAAAAAACATGTTTGACTGTAAATATATATAACTATGAATAATAACAGCATATATAAAAAATTAATATTTGAAAACTACATGTTAGATGAATTTAACAATATCTCATACGATAACATTATTGTTCATATATCTATTCAAATATGTGGTCAAAGTTCGACAACTTTGACTGTCAAATAGTAAGTGTGCAGATTCTCTTGGAATGGGGAATTATTATATCCTTATTTTAAAAGGAATTAAAATTCATAAAAAGAAATTTTAAAAAACTGTATTACCCTTAAAATCCATCTCTTCTTCTCTCACACCATAATCCCGCACCTCTGAAAATCCTCTCTTCCTCTTCGCACCTAACTAGCACCAGTATGATTCTAGGTACATGTATGGGTACGGGTACGGGATTTGATAAATTAAAAATAAGGGGGTATGGGTACGAAATAAGTACGATTATAAATAAAAATTTAAAATATATTATTATTATTATTATTTAATCATTTCTGAACCAAAGATAATATGATTTTATATTGTAAATAATTTAAAATAAATGAAAACATCCAACTGGAGTTTAAACTTAATATTTATCAGAATAATTAGCAAATAAACTACATGACAAGATTATAATTCGATGTCTTAAACAATTAGACTAAAATAAGCAAACATCAAATAAAATTCATTGTTCAAGTCAAAGAAAAGCAAAACAATGAGCATGAAAAGTGAATGAAAAACATCAATTTTCAACAATAACCCTCTCTCCAAGTATGGCGAACGAAGGGTTTTGCTTTATTTTTCAACTTTTCCACTTTTTTTCTTATTTATAATTTTAAATTTTTTATTCGGAATTAATGGGGTACAATGTAACCCAGATTATACCCTCCATCTTGACCATATCCTTGACTGTACCCGTACCCGGTCAAAGTACCCAAAAAATCAAACCGTACCAGGATGTCTCCAGACCAAACTCGCACCGAATCCGTACCCGGTATGTATCCGGTACGGGTACCGTGACCTATTTACCATACCCGTGCTACCTAGCTTTGCCTAGTACCAGATCAAAATTCTCCATCTCCATTTTAATACTCCTCATCACCAGACCCCCTTTTCGTCTTCCCTCCGCGGCGGGCCATGTCGTCGGCCCACCGCACCATCCTTTGCAGATGCCACATTAAACTCCTATGCTGCAAGTTCACCACCCACACCACCAACGACATTATTTTGTCAAACCACCCAAACGATTTCACACTTCCTGCTTCCCTCACCACTAACGGCGGCTCCGGGAACTTCGAGTCCAGCCGTCCAGGTACCTAAAAATCAATTTTGTTGTTCGCCAAGGCCACGGGGCGAAGGTTCAAGCTAGAGAATTTTCCTAAACAGTATATTCAGCCTCCGAATGAACAAATCACTTCTAGCACCATAGTTTCCGACCATTCGATCCAGGTGAGATTGACTTGTCCTATTGGAGCAATCCTCAGCTTGCAAAATCGATTTGTGATGCAGCTGAAAACTTGGATTTCTTCCAAATAGTCAACCATGGCATATTATTAAGGAATAGTAATATTATGTAATTGTAATTAGATTAGATTAGAATTCATTTTCTAGTTGAGTATAGGTCTTTTATACTACTATATAATGTACCTCGAAGCATAAATACAACACACCATTAATACCCCGTAAATTCTTCATGGTATCATAGTTTAAAATCATGAAACCTTAAAGAAAAATTTCTATGCTTTCCCGAGCTCCAGCCGCCGCCGCCTTCTGACAACGCATTCCCTCACGGGCCGTCGTCTGCCAGCTGCTACCACTCACTTGTTGTCGCCGATTCCGCAGCCGACGGTTGCCACAGCTTCTTCTCCAGCTGCTGTGAATGTTTGCCGTACGTACCTATCAGAATTCGCCGTGCATGCTTCTTCACGCGCCGCCCATGCACTACGCGTTACCGCCGTCTGCAGCCCACGCGCCGTCATGTGCGATCTACTGTACCGCCGATTTTCTGTGTCACTGATCTGCACCGATGACTACTCCTAGTTCCAGTTCCGATGCTGCCGAGCGATCCCGCATCGTTGCTGAAACTGAGACTAATAAGTTACAGAATCTTAATGTCACCGATGTGATTGCAGCTTTACTCAAATAGTTGTAGTTACAAACTGGTTCTGGGGGATCGACCCATGTCGGTCGATCTCTTCATGATCCTTACTACCTTAGTACCAATGACGGTCTCGGTTTATCAATATGTCCCGTCATTCTGAAAGGTGAAGAAATTACCTTGAATAGTCTGCTGCAATTTCTGGTGCTATACTTGCCAAGAACAAGATTGATTTCATTGATGGAACCATTACCAAACCCTTGAATAACCATCCGGATGATGATGATTGGCCTAGAGTTAATGCTATCCTTGTATGGTGATTTTAATTTTTTTTTTAACTATTAGCAATTTCATAATGTTTTCGCAAGTTGGACATTTTTTATCATCTTGCTCCAACTTGAGGGAGGGTGTTAAGGAAATAGAAACCCTTTCCTAGTAGGAAAGATTATAAATGGTAATTACCTTATATAATTAGTTTCCTTATAGAATTAATTATAGATGGTAATTTCTTTATAGACTCAGAATCATATTCCTGTTAGAATTTGGTTTGTTATATCACTATATATTGTAACTCTCATCATTGATGAGATGTGTCATTGATGTGATATCAATTCACCATAATAAAGTCATTTATAAAGTCTCTTATATGTTATCACATACCAAAGCAAGTTCTTGAGGATGTGAAGAAGGAGGCCACTCATAGGTTCTTTGCATTACCTACGGATGTTAAAAACAAGAACTCCAAGAATAATTCACCCATCAACAATGTTAGATATAGAACCAACCTCCTTCCTGAGCTTGAGAAGCCTATGGAACTTCGGTATTCTCCAGTAGCTCCGGGGAGAATGGCGCCGATTTTTACCGCCATGAGGGAGATAAAAAATTCAGCGAGGAGTTTTTTGTGCAGGGGCAATTAGGTATTTTTTATCTGGATTTTACGGATATTTTTGCCACTGAATTTTTTGTTTTAAACTGGGGGTATTGTAGTCTTTTTATGTTTCGGAAAACGCCAAATCAACGCCGAAATAGTGCGAAGAGGTTATATCGGCACATTTACTGAAAAACTTAGGGTTAAAATTATACTTTCAAATTTTACAGGGTTAGATTGATACTTTCGGAAAATAATAGGGTTATTTTTGTATTCTTCCATTTTTTAAAAATAATAATCATCATAAATGTTGGAAAAATACCTGGCGGCAATTACAATAAATGGAATTAACGTCTAACTCAACTAGATTCAAGTAATAACTAATCTATTGCAAGGATATCTAAATTACATGTCAACTAGACAGATCGTTTCAAATCAGATATCCAATAAAAACTGTAATACCGTCATTGAGATATTAACTCGCTTCCCACAAAAATCATGATCACATGGCGAAGAGAAGCGTATTAGCATCAATCGCTTCGCCAAAGAGGAATCTTCAAAATCGTAACCCCACATAATTCAAAGCACGATTTATGTTATCCGAGTTGTAAACAACTTGAAAAATACAGATTAGAACTAATCCAAATTAATGGAAACTGTAATACAAAAACACAAACAAATGTCACAAAAACACGATCTTTACAACCAGATTGAGAACAAATCATCAACATGATCAACTGAATCGAGTCGAAGAACAATACTAATATATGGAGACAAATTCATACTTATTCAATAACATCAGCGCTTAAACAATTTCAATTGAAAAATTGCTATTCTCCCATGGGACGATAGGAAAAAGAATATTGAAGAAAAAAGAGAGTTTTTTTTAGAGAGAGAACCGTCTAGGGTTTTGATTTTGGGCTTGCTAGCCTGAGATTATTAATACTTTTTAATTATTTAATGTGTATGACAGACATCATTTCAATTAATAATTACTTCTAAAAATACATTTTGAATGTATTATTTAAAAAAATGAATGCAAGAGTTTGTCTCTTGAAATACGGTATTTTCATAAGATATGGAAAAATCAATGATTCAAGTACAATTTTACCTCAAAAAGATGAAAAATTCGCAGGTCAAAGTAATTGAAATCTGAGTCAATTTCAAGTTATGACCTATCTGGTAAACTCACACGTTTATTTAAGGTAAAACCTTTGCTTTCTTTTCTATTCCCCAAACCTTCCATCAGTTCAATTTTTATTGTTTTATAATTTAATGTCTATGTTTCAACCTAAAGTCATAACATTTTATACTAAATAATTTCATAAGATATTTAGAGAGTACTGATCATAGAAGAACAATCCCAAGAAGAAAGTTAACTGAAAACACAAATAAGTAACATATAACTTATACTCCCTCCGTCCCGTGAACACTGACATGTTTACTTTTTCACGGTTTTCAATGATCATGTTTGACCGTCAATATCTCTAACTACATACAACAATTCTTCATTAAAAAATTGATATTTAGAAAATATATGTTAAGATGAATCTAACAATATCTCACATGATATTTTTATTATAAATATATTAGTTTATATTTATGGTCAAAGTTTACCAAATTTAACTTGAAAAAAAGTAAGCATGCCAAAATTCATGGGACGGAGGGAGTATGTTTTACTCTAAGAGTCACGATAGGGAGAGTGAAAATTCACAGTGAAAATTCACAGTGAAAATTCACAGTGAAACTCATAGTGAATGATGTAGATGCTATTAAATGACTAAATCACTAATCACATAGGTGCAACTAATTAGGGATACATTTGTCTTTTCAGTATTGCCACATCATTCACTATGTGGTTTCACTATAAGTTTTCACTCTCTTTATCATTACTCTTTACTCTAAATATGTAATGTTTCTAACTAAAACTCAAATGTTTCACTTGCAATTAGTGTAAAGTATAAACCCCTAATTTCATATTATTCTAATTAAACTCATGTTTCCATATGCATGTGGAAATACAGTATTTTCCAAAACTTTGTCCAAGAGTAGATGGTAAAAGGGAGTATTACGTGGACAGATTTTTAAGCGATCCTTCAAGAAAATCTTCCATTCTTTGAGACCCAAACTAAGGTCGTCAATATCTCAACTAATTAAATTTTTATTATTTTAATTAAAATTTTAACTACTTGATTATTGATACATTATACTTAAGTTATGATTGTGACGATAACATTGTAAATGAAAATACAAAAAATACTGTCATTCAATTGTATTTGCTTTCATTACATTGAATCTCTAATGAAAATTTTCCAAATGGAATCTGAGAACACGGGAGACCCCATAACATTGGAGATACTTATCTCCAATGCAAGGTTCACGATGAAAAATATCAATAGTCACATAAAATTGATAGATTCAAAATATATAATTTACTTACAATTCAGTTGTCAATTAGGGGGTAAATCTAATTTGGATAACATATTGAATGAAGAGTCAACTAGATCTTTCGTTTACCAATGCTTATACTGAAAACTCAGTTTGCCAACTTAGCAAATTTAGGTTAATTTGTTTTACTTTTAAGGGCAAACGATTTCATTGACCCCTAAACTATTGTTATCATTCACTTTTGACCATTCATTTTATTTTTGAACACTCTTGACCCCTAAACTAAGAGAAATGTTAAGTCGTGTCACTTCCGTCTAGTCAAAATCGTTAAGTTCAGCTTTTGTTGACATTTTGAGGGGAAAAAATGTCTTTTCCTTTTCAATTCCAGAATTCTTTGTGATTATGATTAATGTCATCTCAAGCTGTGTGAGATTCGAGTTGAGATGTCTTCTCGAGCCATTCAGATGGCGTCGATAACGATGATATCCGAGTTGAGCTTTATCATGTGCTGCACACACGGCTCGAGAAGACATTCTTCTGAATTGCAAAGAATCTCGTGTTAAATAGGTGGAAAATATTTTTCCCCCTAAAAATGTCAACAAAAGTTAAAATTTAACGATTTGATTAGACAAAAGTGACAAGACGTAATGCTTTTGTTAGTTCTGGGTTAAGAGTGTTCAACAATAAAATGAAGAGCCATCGATGAATGATGGTAATAGTTTAGGGGTCACATAAATCGTTTTCCCTACTTTTAATCATTTTACGGTTCACAATTTGAATATAATATTTAATTTCCAAATGTGAATGTTTTATTTGGATTATGTATTGATGTGGTTGACTCTTTTCGAATAATGATGGTTCCCAAGATCATCTCACGGCCAGTCAATACCTCTTCGAATACCTACAAATGTCCCTGCCTTGTACCCAGAAAAATTCTGATGCTGCAGTCACTACTGCATCATAATTTGTTTTCCTGTTTAATATTCCCTTCGTCCTATAGAAATTGGCACAATTACTTTTGGATCGGTATTTTATGCAAGATAAGGTGGAAGTGTTGATGGGAAATGAAGGAATGGTATTTTGGTAATAGAAGAGTTGACTAGTAGATTTAATCAACCTCTTGAGAGATAATATAGTAAATTGATAAGCTCATTTTTTGCCACTTTATAGTATAAGAATTGAATTGTGTCAATTTCTGTGAGACGAGCGAAAATAAAAAAATTTGTCAATTTTTATGGGACGGTTAGAGTAGTTGTCAGTTACCTTTTGCATAAGTTTCTTCTCTTTAATTATACGGTGCGATCGTGGTACAACTCTCATGCTCCCATCTTTGGGTCGTGGTTCAAATATGGGGGCGTCATGGCTAATTGTGTTCTCCACTATATCCGCAGTTTTCCAGTTAGTGGTGTTGTTAAGACTGAATCTTCGTGGGCTGAACAAACTGACTTACTTTAAAGAAGTGGTCACTATGAATTTCTTCCTTTGTTATATATGCATAATTTGTTAGCTTAGTTGGACCAGGCAGATCATGTATAATGTCTGTCCTTGTGGTTTGGATTGGATGGACTGAACCGGGTGGGTTATATATACCATAGTCCCCCGAGCCACGAAGTCGTGGGAATGGAGCATAAAATTACTATTAGACTTATGTCTGTGATATGTTGTTTGAGACGATGTGTGGAGAAGAAAATGACATGGTGCGTGCGGGTTGGGAGGGGTGAATTAGGAAAAGTTGAAATGACTTTGTGGGTATAAGTTGTAGATGCAACTATCTGTTAGAATTAATTTTATAGTCATTTAGTGGCTAATTATATTAATGTTTATACTTAAAGTGTGGATGTGTATCAGTTGAATAAGTGACTTTTAATATCCCTAAAATCTCGGGCGTTGGTTATAAATGGGCCAAAAATAAGGATATTTATGCACTATAAATTGATTTTTTACATGTAATCATTACGAAGCGTGTTTCTCAATGTGGAGGTGTGACGGTTCTGATTCTTAGCTGACAAGCGCTATGTTTATTACATCGAGAAGGTACACGGACCCCCTAAAAAGTTACTTTTTGCTTTATAATCTAGGATAGTACTATAAATCTCGTGGTAGTACAGAGACATTACAACTTATATTTATTGTTGTTTTTCGATTGTAGGCTTCGTTCCCTCCTCAGAAGTAGGTTTACAAACTTTGTATATATCAACTGTTTAGAACGTAAAAATATGTTTCCCTAGGTTTAGGTCTTTTATTTCTTACTCTAGTATTATGATTGTTATTTATACTGAATCACGTCTTAATCTGCTAACCCTGTGTCAGTGGGTATAGCAGTGAAGCTACTCATAGTGATGTTAATGGTAATTCTGGGGGTAGGAATAGAGAGGCTCCTCATTTGACATTGAATGTACTTCTGTTGGTGTTATTAAATATGAGGGGTCTGATGCAGAGGAAAGTGAAGAGGGTCAAACAATTGAAGGCAGTCTTAATTTTTTGGCTGAAGATGATTTAAATTTTTTGAGAGGACGATACTCATTTCTCTGTGATTGCGAGATTATGGTTCCTCCCTCAAATGAGAAGGTATGCAACCCTCTGTCTGGGTATTTTTCTATGTATGAACACCATATGTTGTATAGGTTAACTAACCCAGTTCCGGCATATGTTGTTTGTGTGTTAGAGAGTTATGAAATTCCTTTAGCACAGATTCTCCCTAGGGTATGGCTATAATTACCGGTTTTAACAAGGTATACAAGCAGGCTAGGTAGTTATGCAAAGTTGGTTTATTTTGAAGTTTTTATCAGTTTCGCAAACTGGAGAACAGTGAGGACCCTTGTTCACGATTTATCCTAGTATCTATTGTGGTATGATCTCTTTGGATAATGGTGGAAAGTCCTACTGACGCCTGATTACAGGTTTCTTTTTCCTGCAAGAATCTCCCATGTCAGGCCCGGGGTAAGAACTCTAATTCTAAAGTTAGTATAGGATAACAATATAAAGTGATATGAAAATGTCTTCATTTATGGTGCTAGTCATACCCTGATCTCCATCATAAAGTCTCTATAACTAGATCTTACTTACCTTTTTTCCTTAATCTCTTGCCTATTTATAGGCTTCCTTAGGTCTACATCCTGGGTGTTACCGCCCTACGTGATTAGTTTGTCAAGGCCAATGTGGTGGTTATTGCGGGCTATATTTCTTTAATCGTGGGTTAAGTGGTGGCTATTTTCATGATCGTGGTCGGATGCATATAGCATATATCGTGCGTGAAGTGGAGTCAAAGATTAATGGTGGCAACTCACTTTTATGGGCACTTCGTGCATTGTTTGGGTTGTGCCTACCATTTGGGCCACATATATACCATAATCCACCCTAGCCATGAAGTTTTAAGAGGTTAGAGCGTTGTGTACTACTGGATGGAGAAGAGGCGGTGTTGCCTCTATTAATGTGTGTAGGAGTGAGGTGAATATTATCAATGTTTGTTCAACTGTTGCGTATGTGACACAATTTTGTGAGGCCTTCGTGGGTAAATTTGCTCGGTGTGGCATTGGGGATGGTTTTCACTTGAGCATTATAATTATTTATTGTATTTTGTTTTCAACACATTTTCAATATGTGAAAAGCTGCTTGTCTGGTGTCTTTTCAATTTTTGTGTACAACTTTGATTTATTGATAGCTATGTCGATTGAGTGTTTATGGAAAAATGATTTTGGAATGCTCCTTATAATAGGTTTAGGGTTTTGAGTGTATTCCATGTTACTTCTTTATTTTTTTTATAGGCATTGAGTTGTGAGCCTTTGATTTGAGCTTGAATTTAAGGTGTCCAACATTCATCTCCTTGGTCATCGTCTAGTTTAATAAATTGTTTCTAGTTATAGTAAGTGGGTATCTTTAATGTTTTCCCTTTTTTCTAGATATGGGTCTTTTTGGTATTAGCATTTTGGCACCTGGAATTCCCCCATCATGAGGCTAGCATTCTGCCCAAAACTGAGGGTGTTCAATCTGCTGATCCACTGGTGATATCACCAGTTGTGGTTGTGGAGGTGGAAGCTCAATGTTTGGTTAGTCATGGTGTTGGCTCGGCATGTTTGGTAAAGGATCAGAAGCATGAGTTGTCAATGTCAGGGCTTGATGAGTCCCCTAGTGGTCCTCCAGGGGGACCGAAAGATCTGTCAAAGAAACAACGACATGTTTAGCAGCGCCAACAGAGTATAAAGAAGCGTGAAAGGGGTAGAAAGGCTATTCATCTACACTATGGTATAACCGTGACTGGGCATTACTCATTGGCTAGTGGCAATAAGCAATAATATAAATTATTTTGTGTTTCTGTTTTGGAGGAATGACAGTGAAACGTCTTTTTATTTTCAAGTTATGAGTAATTTGTCCACTCGAGGGTCTCGTTTGAGGGTGCTAGCAGATATTGAAACCAAAATGAGAGAAACTGAATATTTTAGGGTCGAGATTAACGTTGTTCATAAGCGCCTCCACTTTCTAAGGAGGAAGTAGGGGACTCTGGGAAGAAAATGCTTGTTTACGAACTATGGGGTGAAATACTATAAGTATGCGAGGACGTTGGTCCACCAGCATCTGAAGGCCTGGGATTATTAAAATAGGTGTCTAAGGTTGCTAATGCTTTCGAGTATGTTGGTAAATATCTCGGGTACAAGTATTTGTGGATTTCCAATCCTGAATAGGTTCAGAATCTTCCTCGTATGTCAAAGATGGAGAGAAACCTGAGTTGGCATCAGGGGGAGGTGGATAGGCTCTTCTGGACAAAAGTGATTGATTATGGTCAGTCATTTCCACAAGTGGACTATCTTTAGGGCTTATAGCAGCTGCTTAGTTTGGAGGAGCTTTGTGTGTTTCTTGAGGATAAGTAACCAAAGTGTTCTCTTTATGTTGATACTAGAGATAGCGAGGTGACGCTGAGCGAAGATGGTGCCTCTTTTGAAGATGGGGTGAATGACCAAGTTTGTAGCTCGGTTCAATCTCCTGTTAGTCATTATGTAGTTGTTGGATTTTCTCAGTATGTATGGTGTTTTAAGTTTTGATTTGTGTCTTTCTTTTGTACTGTGTTTTGTGGCCACACTTATTTTATTAGTTTTGTGAATATATCTATGTATGTGTCAAGTGTGTTGGGCCTGTTGTGTGTTCCCAGTTATCATTATGGCGCTTGAGGCGTATTTGGCTTCGAACTTCCATCCTTGTTTATCATCTTTTAAAGTGTTCGTCTAATGAGAGATTTGCTGGACAAATTCAGGAATGTATAGCCGTTGACGGTTGTTGTTAGTTTAGCCTCTTCGACCAAACCTAGCCTTCTATAGTCGGGAAATGTTTAATGCCCACAGCGATGCTTATGCGAGAACATTAAATTGAGAGCTTGTTTAATCCACGTAAGGTGGAGACTCTGATCAGGGCAATCTGGGATTCCCTTGATGATTTGACAGAGGTTTCTGGACATGTGGAGTTTTCTTCCTAACACTTCATCGGGAAAGGTGGGTAACTCCCGTGGAAGGGTGTGTGGTCGATGTTTTGGTTCGATGTAGCGAACTGGATACCTCCTAGATCAAGAAGAAGGATTCTTAGGAAACTTGTATCAATATTTCGGAGGATGATTATCGACAGCTATAGGTGGATAGTATTCAAAAATGGGTGGAACTGAAAAGGTTGCTTAATCAAGAGGAAGACTGGAGACGGGTTCTAGCTTTCACTGTTGCGGAATTGCAGCATAAATATAGTATTCTCGATAAGATTCTGGCCCATATAGGGCTTATAAAAAGTTGGACATTTCCAAGAATGAGTTGGCGTTAGATCAAGTTTTTGCTTTGGAGTGGCAGTTAAAGTTTAATTCCTGGGTTGCTTTGAACGTGGAGTTAGACGAGGCAAACAAGAGGTTGGTAAATGAGAATCAAAGTTTGATTGTTGCTAAACGGGAGGTCTGTGGAAGTGATAATGTTTCTCACGAGCCGATGGGATCGAGTGGTTCGCTAGTCGTTTCAACCGGCATCGTGAGTCACGTTATTTTTGTGTTCCCTCTTTATATTCATTTTGATGTGGTGCTTATGTTAGAAAGATTGAGGACGAGAATATTGCATTACATCATTCAATGGATCTTTATCAGAAGACCGTATCATTTATGAGTTTCCAACTAGATCGAGAGCAGTATAATCCAATTGAGGATTGGAAAGTATATTACGTGTAGCAGTTAGAGAGGCTGCGGCGGCTGGTCCAACATGATCATCCCACTTACAAGAATATGGAGTATGCACTAGGGTGTATTGTATTTTGACGTAACTCGGGCGCATGAAAGTTAAAAATAAGATTTGTTTGTTGCTTCCTATTTACTCCTAACTACCAAGAATAGTAGTTAGTGGTAACTTTGGGTGTCGTTCACATAAATTAAGGGGTTTAAAGAATAGTTTGCGTAATTGCACATGCAAGCTTCACCGAGTATGTGTTATTAAAGGGGGGTAAGGGGTTTGTGTGCGCAATTTATCTATCAACTAATAACATGCAAAATAAAATAACAATGTAAATATGATACTAACGATCCTTGAGGTATATGTGACACATGCTTAACATTTAGATTTGATCTTCGATTCTTATTCACATAAGAAAAATAATTCCAAATTCATGCTCTATCACACTGTGCAGAGACGTAGACTCACTGGGAACTCCCACCATGACTAATATCCTGGTTCTCCCCCCCCCCCCCCCAATAAAACTCTCACCTCTCTAAAGATATCTAGAGTACATTTTACACTACCACCTCTAGTCCTCACTCTTGACCTTAATAAACCCGACAATGCATAGTAAATTGAACTCGTGAGTAGAATGGCTAACTAAGATCCACCGTAAATGATACGAATCTCCTTGAGAAGACTCTGGATTGCAAAATTTT
>JAULKM010022045.1:0-14150 GCA_032355605.1 Rubia tinctorum
TATATATATATATATATATATATATATATATATATATATAAACGGAGTCTATGAATAATCAAGAATTTTATACCTTGCTTCATTTTCCCCGTTTACTTACCCAATCCCAAGAAGTGCCAAGATGTTAGACTACCCGATTAGCCAATTTTCAACCGCAACTTTATGACTCCAACACCGGAAAATGAGTAGATAGTAAAAAAAATCAATTTATTTTTCTCTCTTTCTCTCATTTTGCCTAGGAGCCCTTTCAGGTTTTCATCCTAGCAACACATCATAATTCTTAGGCTCACATCTCACCCACATTTAGTCTCTCATTTTTTCCAAGGCCGCCCTTTTGGGTTTTCGAACTATCCGGGCCCCCAATGTTGCATATATTGCCTCTCGGGTTTTCTACTTAGCGAGTTTATTTTTATTCTTTCATTATTTTTTTCAAAATTTCCAAAAGCAATAGATTTATCCATAATTTCTGAAGTATCCGAAAAGAAAAATACCATAAAAATATCTAAGTATCGAACATCCCAAAAGAAAAAATCATCTGAAAATCTCATGCAAAAACAATGCTACTCCCTCCACAAACTAGAACATTACATTGCCTCAAAGTATGCAAAAGAGGGCAACTAACAATACATAGCATAGTCGGTAGGGGTACGCGAAAGAAAACTATTTACAATCCCTGTCGGGAGGATGAGCCACCTTGTTTGTACCGCTGCTGATATAGAGCCATCCACACTTCATTCAGTTGGCATCGCTCCCTGCGCCGCGCTACTCCAGGATCTGGTCATGTGTTGCCACTAGCTGGTGCCCGCATATCCCACACTCTGGATGCCAGCTGATCGATCTCGGCATCCATATCAAAAAGGTTGCGTGACACGTACAAGTTATGGTCGTAAATCATGCCATGCATCCTGTAAAAGAAATCAGCAGGTGGCTGCTGAGTGTGGCTGTGACTGCTCTGCATCGGGTCTGTCTGCATCGGTTTCAGCTGAGGTTGCTATGGAGAAGGCTGCGGTGACATGTGTGGCATTGTCTCATCCTCTAGTGGATACATCGCAAAGGGTATAGCACCCTCATCAGACTGAATGGGGAGGTTTCAAAGCCCCCACTCAAAACCTTGTCTGCACTGCTGATCTGGCTCTATCGCCAAATTCATCACCGGTGTGTCCAACTCCAGCTTTGTAAACTGGAGTTGTGAAAGCTTCTTGAAACGGACACTGCTAGCCCTGCATAGCCATTGGAATGATTGAGGATCCGTGATGGTCTTGATCAAATGAAAGTTGACCATTCGGGTCAACGTGATACGAAGAGATAGTCCGTGACCAAGCTGCTGAAGGCCCTTAGGTAAATCAATGGCCAAATGCTTTGCCAAAAAATGTGATCATGCCCCTGCAGAAATTTCCCCTTATCCTTCTTCGCTGCCTCAATGATCCTATCAACCCATAAATCTGCATATCCTCCGTGTCCACTCTCCGCACTGGTCAACTCTCACAAAAACTGGATCTCGTCATTGGGGACATTTTTTGCCTCAGCACGACAAAATATAGTGGAGAATAGGAGGCAGTGTACATACCACACTTCCAGATGAATGATGGTGTTGTTCTTGTCCCTAACATTCTGCACCTTCCTGGTGATAGCCTACCAGAATAAGAAGCTCTCCTCCCTAGTGGGTGTATTCCTGTCTGCGTCAAGCCTTGCTCAGACCCCTGTAGTGTCCCACCCAAAAACTACCTATATATCCGAGAGGCTCATCTTATACGAGCGGTCATTCAGGTTGAACCGAATGAACCTCTCGCATGGCATCGTATCCACCTCCGTATATGTCTTGATCGTGGATATGAACTCCAGGGTGTACCACTTGTGGGTGGGTGCTCCTCAGGATATGAATCCTCCCACACCCCCTTTGACAAGGAGGCATAGGACTGGATCCTTGAGCTGGAGGGCATCTAATGCTGCTTCATCAGTGAAACAGGTCTCCTGAATCTTTCTGGTGGAAAAAGTGTCCCACCTGTGACCGTAAGCGCCAGTGATCCGATGCAATCCCATGAATCTGTCAGAGATGGGTGGTGGTGCAGGGTCGAGTGCTGGCGGAGGAGGTGGAGATGGGGCAGAAGGACCTGCTCTCGCTCTCTTTTTCGGGGCCATGTCTAATCAATACAACAAAACACATCAGGCGCACATGGAAATAGAAGAATCACTTGGATGTTATTCCAAAAGAACATATATTTACAAACTAATGTGCAACTTATAGCAATAACGAAAATGTAAGCCCATGTGCATATGTTACATTCTATTTGTAATACTAACTATACTGGGCCAAAATAATAAAGTTGTCTATCTAAGCAAAGCTAAACTAAAGTTTAAATCTAACCAAATTAAACTAACCTAACCTAATCAAAGAATAACTAACCTAATCCAAGCTAAGGTAAATCACAACTTAAGTCAAAATCATAGCTAGAATGACAGCCAAAATCACGGTCATTGACCAATTACACCCTAAAGCCTAAGTCTAATTACAGCCAAAATGACAGCACAAGTCATCACAAATCACAGCCAAAATCATAATGACAGCCCAAATCATAACAAAAATCATAGCCAACAATTATAAAATCATCATCCCACATCATACATATCAGTCCAACCAATTAACATATTCGTAAAATTGAGTCACAAAAATCATATTCACATGCAACCAAATTCACATAAATTAGCACATTCTAAAACTCATAAATCACATTTTCAATGAATATCACAATTGAAATGAAAAGAGTTGAAAAATGCACCACGTTGAAGCCTATAATGGATAATTAATCTAACCCACAACAAGAATTACCCAGAATTTGGAAATTCCCAAAATCTAGGGTTTTGGGTTTTTGGGTGATTTGGGATGAATGGGGACGATTTGGATGATTGTTGATTGAAAGGGGATGAATCAGCTGGTGTTAGCAACGTTTTTCGTCCAGATTCTTGAGGAAAAAGGGCGGTGGGGCAATGGAGAAATAGAGAGGTGCGGTAGCGGGAAGCGGAAAAGGGCAAAACTTAGGTTATGCTCGTAAATGTTTTTCTTATACCCCCAGTTTTGCGAGCGCAACAGGATCATTATGAGTTGCGATGCTTGGCTCAGAAAAATATGAATAGTTAGCCAGTGTCGCGCTCGTGACGGATACCGTCGCGACTCACAATGATTATGTCGAGATCGTGAATGTTTGCTCCTGGAAGTTGCAAAATGGCAAAATGTACCTGATTTCTTTCTCGATCGCGAAGGTCTTTCGTGACTCGCGATCGCGAATGTTTGGACCTGAAAGTTGCAAAAATTCCCTTTTCGTCGCGACTTGCGACGCTCCTATCACGACTCGTGACAAATATGTAGCGACTCGGGACTGATCTTTTGCACTCACGACAGACAGGGTTTTTCACTTTTAAAACACATTCAAAACTCACCAACTTCCAAGCCTTTCTCCAATTCTCATTTCATGTAAAATCATATCAAAACACCACCGTAAAAAGAACACGGAAAAATCATAAATAAAATAACGACAAAATTTGAGAATGAAACAAAATCAATGGAAAATCAAGAATGACTCTCAGATTAATCAAAACCATGTTTATTTATTGTCGTTGGCATGACTTACCTTCCTTCATGGAGTTTACTAACAAACCAGATCTAGAAGATCAATATCTTCCCTTTTTTGGTACAAAACTCCCGGGGTAAAGTTTCAAACGTTGCCCATTAACCTTGAAGAGGACTTAGCTCAATCTAAAATATACACCGCACCATGCGGAAAAACTTTGACCTATGTTGAAGGCGAGATTGAAATAGGGGCACATTTTGACCTATGTTGAATTCCTTCCCATTGATCATCTTGTCATGCAAAGCCTTAATATTTTCCTTGTAAATTTCAGCATTTTCATAGGACTCTCTTCTTATCTCCTCCACTTCTTGCAATTGCAGATTCCTATGCAAGTCGGATTCATCCATGTTAAGGTTGAACTTCTTGACCAAACAATAGGCGTTATGCTATATTTCCACTGGAAAATGGCATGTTTTTCTAAAGATTAACCGATATGGTAACATGGCGATTGGTGTCTTATGTGTCATCCTATATGCCCACATGCATCATTCAGCCGAGAACTCGAATCCTTCTGGTTAGGGTTAACCATTTTTTTAAGAATGAACTTGATTTCCCGATTGGAAACTTCGGCTTGGCCGTTGGTTTGTGGGTGATATGCGGTGGAAGTATTGTGTGTGACACCATACTTCTTCAAAAGGGCTTCGATTGTCGGATTACAGAAATGGGTGCCACAGTCACTAATCGGGGCTTGAGGGACCCCAAACCTAGAGAAGATGTTATCCTTTAAGAAATTTGCAACTACTTTCGAATCATCAGCCCTAGTGAGTTTTGCTTCACCCCACATTGAAACATAATCATCAACAAGAAGGATATATGTAAAGCCACAAGAGTTAAGGAAAGGTCCCAAAAATCAATTCCCCATACATAAAATTTTTTCACAATACAGTATAGGTTTCCGAGGCATCTCATTTCTGGATGAAATGTGTCCTATTCTCTTACAGTTATCACAAGCTTTACAAAAGGTTTATGCATGTTTATTCAAAATCATTCCAATAAAAGCCGCTTTCTAAAATTTTCCTAGCGGTCCTCTTTGCTCCAAAATGACCACCACATGCATATGAATGACAAAAAGCAAGAATTGAATGAAATTCATTATCGAGGATGCATCATCTCCTAAATACTTGATAAAAAAAATGTTTCCACAAAAAGGGGTCATCCTACACATAATGCTTAGCATCACTTTTCACCTTATCTTATTGAGCTTTAGTAAAATGAGGAGGGAATTTACCAGAAACAAGTAGATTCACAATGTTAGCATACCACAGAGGGAGATTACCAATTGAGAACAATTGTTCATCAGGGAACTCTTCCCGTACATGATCCATTTCCGGTGACATTACATAAGCTTTTTGGTATGGAACCAAATGGCTTAAATGATCTTCCACCAGGTTTTTTGTACCCTTCTTGTCTAGGACCTCCAAGTCAAACTCACCCAAAAGAAAAAATTTGAATCAACCTTGGCTTGGCCTCTTTCTTTGTCATCAAGTGACGAATAGCTGCATGGTCAGTATACACAATAACTTTGGTACCAAGCAAATAAGATAGAAATGTTTCTAATGAAAATACAACAGTAAGAAATTCTTTTTCAGTGGTGGAGTAGTTCCTTTGGGCCTCATTGAGATTCATTGATGCATAGTAAATAGCGTGAGGTATTATCCCCACTCTTTGGCCAAGCACCACTCCAACGGAGTAATCACTTGCATCACACATGATCTTAAAATGCAAGGACCAATCTGGAGGTTGAATAATAGGGGCCGAGATTAACATTTCCTTCTGTTAATTGAAGGCCCCTTTGCAACCTTTGTCCACCACAAATTTCACCTCCTTTTGCAACAACTTGCACAAAGAGGATGCAATTTTTTGAGAAATATTTGATAAACCTGCGGTGAAATCCTGCATGGCAAAGAAAATAGCGCACTTTGCGCACATTAGTAGGATAAGGCAAGGTTTGAATTGTGTCTATCTTTGCCCTGTCTACCTCAATACCCTTAGAGGAGACAATGTAGCCTAGGCCAATGCCTTGTTCTACCATAAAGTGACATTTCTTAGAATTTAGCACAAGATTAGTATCAATGCAACGCTTAAGAACTTGTTCTAAATTTCCTAAGCAATTATCGAAGGAATTACCATGAATAGTAAAGTCATCCATGAATACTTCAACAAAATTTTCAACAAATTTGGAGAAAGTGCATACAATACACCTTTGGAAAGTGGCGGGGGAATTACATAGCCCAAAAGGCATACGCCGGTAAGCAAACATACCAAAAGGGCACGTGAAGGTCGTCTTCTCTTGGTCCTCCGGGGCAATAGCCACTTGAAAATACCTCGAATACCCATCCAAAAAACAATAATATTAATGACTTGAAGGCCTCTCGAGCATTTGATCAATGAACGGTAATGGGAAGTGATCCTTCTGGGTTACCACATTTAAGCACTGATAATCAATGCAAATGCGCCACCCATTTTGGACTCGAGTGGGCACCATCTCACCCTTATCATTTTCAACCACCATCACCCCACTCTTCTTTGGCACCAGTTGTGTTGGACTTACCAATTTTTTGTCCGAAATTGGATAAATCATCCCGGCTTGAAGCAATTTGAGGATTTCCGCCTTTACCACCTCCATCATAGGTGGATTCAAATGCGTTGAGGTTGTCGCGCGGGTTTTGCATCCTCTTCCAACAAGATTCAGTGCATGAAAGTGGACGGGCTAATACCTTTGATGTCGGCAATAGTCCATCCAATTGCTTCCTTATTTTCCTCCAAAACCTCCATTAGCTTCTCCTCTTGCTCCTTGGTAAGTTTGCTCGAAATAATGATTAGGAGTGTTTCCCTTTACCCAATAAATCAATACTTGAGGTCACTTGGCAAAGGTTTGAGCTCAATCACCGGGGATTTCTTCATTGATGGCAAGAGTTCCGATTTCTTGGATTCCTCTAAAGGTAGAGGAAGATGGTTGGAATTCATATTTGGACAATCATCCAAGTCCTCAAAGCTTTCCTTCAAGTTAGCACTCATAGCATATACATTGCATGCATCATGATTATCACATTCAAGAGCAACTGAAAAGGAATATTACCACTCAATTCAAAAATAACTTTCACTACATCCGCTATTACATCTAAAGCATGGAAAGCATATTCCTCATTAGAATACTTCATAGAGTCATTTATGTTAAACTCTACTTTAATACCATCAAATTCCATGGTGAGGGTACCATTATGCACATCAATTATTGTCCTAGAGGTTTTCAAAAATGACCTCCTAACAAAATTGGTGTTGCATGTTTATCATGCTCCATATCTAAGACATAGAAATCTGCGGGGAATATTAAGGAATCCACCTTAACTAACACATCCTCTGCAATCCCTTTAGGATATGCACTAGAACAATAGGCTAATTGGATAACCACCCTGGTTTTATGCAATGTACCTAAATTGAGGCGCTCATATAAAGAATAAGGAATTACATTTATGGATGTACCTAGATCAAGCATAGCCTTTTCAAAATGTATGTTGCCAATAACACAAGGGATTGTGAACATACCGGCTTTGCTACATTTAGGTGGTAACTCCCTTTTGCACAAAGCAGAACACATGCTCATTTCTCGCTTTTGTTAGCTTATTTTTGGCCATTTGTTTTCTATTTAGAACACATAATTCCTTAAGAAAATTTGCATAGCTCGGAATTTGTTCAATGGCATTTGAGAGAGGAATATTTACCTCACATCAACGAAAGACTTCGTAAATGTCCTTGTCGTCCTCCTTCCTTATCATTTCGTTCCAACATCCGAAAATTGTGGTTCTGGTTCATATGGAGAGATTTCCACCACCTTTGCCTTCTTGTGAGGAGGGGATGAAGTTTTGGAAATGGATGTCGATTGTTCAACTATAATCTCCTCTTCATTCTCCTTTTCCTTCCTCACATTTTCATTGGCCATTTTCTCAGCCTCTTCATCATCTTCCTTTTCCTTTTCAAATACCTCAACAACCACGGGTTTGGTTTCAACAACTTCGTTCTCCTTACTGCTTCTCAAAGTGATAGCATTTGCATTTTGTCTAGGATTGAGCTCCTGTTGAGATGGAAGTTCTCCCGAATCTCTTGCCTCCATTCGACCCAAGATTTGAGCCATTTGATTCATTTTTTCTATAGATTTTTTATGCTAGAGTCGGTCTTCTATTGGTGCTTCTCATTATTGTCCCCACATATTGTCAACTTCCCAATAGCTTGTATGATTTCATCCTTTGACAACCCCGGACTTTCACCTTTATTATGGGGTTTATCACTAAGACTTTGGTATTGCGGTTGAGAAGGCCAATATGGTCGTTGAGGAGGACGGTAAGGTTGAACAATTTGGCCACCCTGTGCATTCCCATATCAAAGATTTGGGTGGACTTAGTTGGCCGCATTGTAAGGTCGGTTTTTGTAACCTCTGCCTCCTTGGTAGCCTTGGTACCCTTGATTTTAGTACCCTTAGTTTTGTCCCTTTCTTTCTTACACAAAAAATAGAGCAACTTTCGTTCCCTTTTTTCTTCATTTTTTCTTCCTAATCAACAACTGAGCACAGGCAGAAATATTCCAACATTTTGGATAATTTTCAAATCCAAACCATGATAGACTCTCTCTCAATCTCTACTCTCATCCATCTTCTATTTATTAAGCTTTCATCTTCTACCTTTTTGTCTCGGAAGGAATAGATTGAGACAATTTTTGAAGCCGAGGGATTATTTGGCTACATTGATGGATCCATTTCTTGTCCAAAATAATCCTCCTCTGATGGTTCTTCTTTGGAATCTTCAATCTCTAATGCGGCAGTGTGGCTTACTACAGATAAACGCCTTTAGTGCATAATATTTGAACTAAATATGCACAATATTTTCGCTAAATGTTTTAATGACCATCACTTGGTTGACCGCTGATGCTTTCTCAGATATTGTTGATTTATTGAATCAAATTAAATACGAAAAAGAAAGGAAATTGGGAAAGGAAAGGAGTTGTGGCTAATTTTGTGGATTCCCTTCATAACATATTGAAGCTCTCTATAGTAATTGAATCACAGATTGGGGAGTTATTCTAACCTAGGGATATGAAATTAGGTTTATGAAATATGAAATATATTTTTCCCTTGTCTTTTAGAATATAACACACACACACACACACATATATATGGGTGTCTACAGGGTTGTTTTATGTAAAACATTTACACATCTATTTTACAAATTAATAACCTAACCCCACAAAATCCAAGCAGATTGGATGAATATACAGCAGTAAAACAGAGAGAACATCTTGGACGCATCCATGGAACACCAGAGGAAGATCGAGGAAATGTATCACCGGATGAGATTTGTTTTAGCAAAAATACTCTTCAACCGATAGCTGATCCCTGTGTTTATAGAGACATTCAAGATGAATCCATTGGGTCTCTCCGTTTCTAAATCATCTAGAATGAATCAGTGGGAGCGCATAAAGTTTCCCTTGGAATCCAGATGGTGTTTCCTCAATATGATTAATACATGAGCCCCTCCGCAAAAACCCTCACGTATGCAAATTATATGCACTTAAAATGCTCACTATTTGCACAAATTGACAAACCTCCACCATCAAGCTGAGATAATAATCAGGTCGCTTGCTTCCGTTGTTGAAGATTGATGTACGCTGCCGGAGTTCGGTATACACAGTCGTAGATCGACATACTCAGTCGAAGATCGACATACTCAGTCGAAGATCGATTACGCCGTTGGAGATCTACTACACAGCCGGAGATGGTCGTACACTATCAAAGATGATTACACGACACTGGAGATTGAATTTTCCAGTGAAAGTGTTTGCCGCTGGATATTGCCGCTGGGTCCCTGCCGAGTAACCACCAAAGGCCGCCGGAGATTAGTTTTCGTTGAGTATTTCCGTTGTTGTGTTGATTAAACATTAGGTTGGGTGTGTTGTCCAGTGTTGATGTGGTTGTCGGATTGTCTAGTTTTGATGTAGTTTCCATATCCATTTTTGCGCATCAGAAATAGGTTCAGAGTTCGAAAACCATTTCGGACCCTATTAAATGTGATTATTTGAACTGGATTTAATTGAAATAAATCAAAGGCAGCACCAAATAAGTAATTTTATGACCGCCTTTAATGGTCTAAGATAACCGTATTTGATGACATATTCCTGTACTAGTGCACACATCTCTTTCTTTTTTAAATTTGGTGCTCAACCAATCAATCAATTTTAATATGAGACAAAATTATTATTTTCAATTGTAGAAATAATTTGGAAACCATTCCTCTAAGGCCACGTTGGCATGAACTCTTCAAAAGAGTCTTTGCAATACTTGCCTTCTTATTAGTATACAGTTTTGTGCCTATAGCGGGAGCATGGCCGATCATGAATTTCACAAGAGATGTTTTCAAGGTGGTAATTAAGATGTTCCACACAAAATTTTCATTTCATCCAGAAGCATGTACAAAAGTGTTTGAGAAATGTGAAAAATACCAGTGCAATTTATAAATTTCTAATTTTGTGAAAAAGAAAGTCTTGCTAGATTTTTTTTATTTCTTGAAAGACACTTGAAAATGATAACAACTGTGTGTAAATAGACACTTATGGAATTATAACATTTTACAATAGATATGTTATACTCAATTAAATTAATTTCCCATTGCATTCTAGGTTCATTAGATGACTTATGATACTATGAAGCCACCCAAAATCAATAAAAAATTACTCTCCACGGGAAAAAACTTTAAAACACTATTATTGCTCTAGAATCCTCAACTAGCGAGAATTCCTCATCCACACTCGATGCAAATTAAGCAATTTAGCATTCTCACAATTTTGGTCAGTAGAATTGGTGCCTATGGATCGATTTTACAAGCCTATTTACATGTGGCAACAATAGCTCTAGTAACCAAAATTAACACCTTGTATTTAATTATTAGTTTCTGCACGTAACAAAAACAATAAATGTGGCCAAAAATGTAAGGAAAGATAAATTATACACTAAAGAATCATGAATACAGTTGATGTTGAGTCAAGCATTATTAAAACAATGAAATAAAAAAAAATATTCATGTCTTCACATAGCACAGGGATCTAAACTTCTTCACATCATTCTGGTCCTCTTCATGTAAAATTAATTGTTGGATAAAAAATTAAAGGAGCTTTAATCCCCAATCACAGGGCCTCCATCGCCAGTATCAATGGAGAATGAATATGTTAGAGGGGCAGTGCATGGATTGATAGCAATTAAAAATGTGAATCCAAAGATTAGACTGAATTTATTTTTCTTCAAGTTGAGAGCATGATTTACTGAATAATATTGATTGTGTGATATTCAAATGATTTCTTGGTAAGAATCGAGAGAGTGTTTCTTCTCCAAGTGAAGAATTTAATTTTCCCAGCCAGAGTGGGTTGTTTATACATAATTGAGGATATGGAATTTGTGTTTGAACGCGTTGACAATAATAGCAGGTCGGCTCAGCTCCTACCAATAGTGGAGGATTTTCTGCTGCCAGAGAACGTTTTTTTTTGAGTAAGCAAAGTTCCTTTATTAATGCTTGAAGATGACATGTAGATCCACCCTTGGCAGTATGTGAAATTTTCATGAAAAATTGTACGAGGTTCCATATTTAACTTCTTTTGCGATTTCATAAAACCTTATGTCTCAATTCTTATGTTTCGTAAATGCTCCGTCTTTTAAAGGTTTTTGATACAAATTGTGCATTTTAGCTATTTTGAGAGTGTCTAAAAAAGAAAAAAAATGGTATTCATCTTTTGTGTTCATAGAATGGAAGTCCAAAGCTGAAGAGTGTGAAAATGAGGTGAGGAGCAAAGCAAATTCATTCACAGGTCTTATGACGACACCAAAGGGCTATTAGGACCCTTATATAGGGATACTTATACAAAAAGCATCCTAATAAATGTATATTAGAATGCTTATGAATTAAACGTCCCAAATTTGCGTGACACATGTTGAAAGCGTCCTAATACACATATATTTAGCACATTACAAAGCGACCAAATATAAAAAAATGGGATATTTATAAGCATCCTAATAGATATATATTAGGACACTTATAAATTAAACGTCTCAATATACATATTAGGATATTTATAAGTATCCTAATATATATATTAGGACACTTATTATTAAACTCTCATAATATTTATATTAGGATGATTATTATTTAATGTAATAAGAAGAGGAAATTTTTAATGAATGATCATTTATGAATTAATATCACCGATTTAAAATATTCCATTTTTTCTTTCGTCTTTATCGATTGCTCTGCGGAAACCTCCGAACACAACCGTCGCCTGATCAAATATTGCCTATCCGCCACCGGAGACAGGATTGGTGATGTGGATGAGTTCCCCAGTGTCTATTCTCTGCATCGCGATAATGCCTCGATCATCCGTGTCTGTAAATTCGACACGAATCGGAGTCGGTGATGATTTTGACGGGGAGAAGGAGGAGGACTGATCTTCGACACCACCTGAGGAGTTGAGGAGTCATGATAGGAGGAGGAGTCGGTAAGCCATGAGCTACAAGGAGTAAACGTGGTCTGAAGGTATCGCACCAGAGAAAACCTAGCCGTTGTATCCACCAACTCTACCTACGGTGGCGCCACTTACTAGCGCATCCTCCATGAAGCTGCAATTCAAAACCTTCCGCCCCTACTCCATCAGAAGTCTTCTAGCCCGGTCGCTGCTCCGGTGGTCCTTCTTTTCTCTACAGCACTCTGATCGACGCAATGAAGATGTTCCTCAGCTGATCGATGCCTTAAAATTTCGCGACGAAGAGCTCTGATTTCTTCTGGAGCTCATATCTGATTTCTGCTGAAGATGATAGAATCACTAGTGCTCAGTAAGTGTGCTTAAATAATAGCCGGCACTCGGGTTTGCGAGTCGAAATCATATTCTGATTTCGTGTTATACTGTCCTTAGATAAGGTACATAACAATTAGCGCTCACCAATTTTTAATTATTATTATTATTTATCGTTATTTAAGAACACTTTGCATATGTATCTTACGTGTTTCATATATGTCTTTAGGAAAGAAATAAATTGTACTTCCTATCTTTAGTGTTTTCCTTCATAGTCTTTTAATTCACTCTGATCATATTGGCCGTCGTTTTGGAATTTTTTCTTTATCTTTGATTGTTTTGAATGAATTCTGTATAAAAATCTTTGATGTTTATTTCAAAATTGCGGATGGTTATATCGAAAAGGCTTATGTTTGTTTAACATCCAAATATAAGATCATAGCATTAGACTTCTACCTGATTAGAGGCCATAGTATTTAATATCTACTCGAGTGTATTTTCCCCCTCAATATCTGGGTCTCCTATTGCAGTTGTTAGTCTCGTTCAGGTTCACAAGGCTCAGTGAAACTACCATAGCCAGCTTGTTATTGTAAAGGTCCAGCGTCCAGGCATTCAAGAAGCCATAGAATTAGACATCTACCTGATTAGAGAGGCCCAGTTTTCCTCGTGAATAAGTATGTTGAAAGAAATTAGACATCTACATGTTCATGTCAATCTACGACTACATATACAGTACCATGGACAAGTCAACCGACTCACTATATGAAACCTCACTGGAAAGACAAGAACATGAACCCGATGCAGTACACCTGACACATCTAACAACCCTGAATCCATTTACCACATTCGACTCGAATTAATGTGGTACACATGGTTAATGTGGCATCTAACAATTTGGTCGATGATCATCACTTGCACCTATGGCTAGACTTTTATCATCGAGTGGAATGCCTTTGAAAAGCTCAAGTTGCAAAGTCTGGCAATTCCACAGTTCAATTTGCAGGTATGATCACGAATTCAAGATAAGCATTTCAATTTTCATTTTTTGGTTGAAAAATGATTTAATACTTTTGTTGTACTCATTTATCCTCATGTTAAGGAAAGATAACGCTCTTGTTACATCAAAATCTAGTAGAAAGATCTTTTTTATAGTAGCATGAAGAAAAACATGATGAACACAGATATTTATTTTTGTGATTCGCAATACTATTTTAATTAGTTTCACCTTTTTACCAATATTTATAAAGGTAAAATACATAATATATTAGTTCAATAATTTGAATATTTTTATTCAATAGATTAAAATTTCTTTTTTATATAAATTCAACTTTTATTCGCATAATTAACATGTGCATTTTAGTGACTTTTAGATTATTAGCTAAATGAGTAAGAATTCAAAAGACGATCTTTTCATAAGTCATGGAAAAACCAATGTTTAAGGTGCAAATTAGAAGAACTGTAGATAAAAATTTTGGGTTGCATGAATCGGGTAATAAATTTTATAACTACTACACGTTGATTAATAAAATTTTAATATTGACTCTAAAACCTTTTACCTTTTATTATTCTAATTAAACCCCATTTTTCATAATTTTATGGAAAGACGGTTTTCCCCAAAATTTTGCCAATAAATAATTTGTTAAAAAGGATTAATTGATAATTTTATTTGTTTACTTATAAATAACATACATGATGTTATAA
>JAULKM010022063.1:0-14149 GCA_032355605.1 Rubia tinctorum
GCTGGGCTACCGTGATTTACATCTCATATGTTGGCCTGAGTGTGGGCTGGTATGGGCCGCTGAGAGCGAGCGGGTTGGTCGCCTTTTGCAGACTACATGTTGCAGTTTGCACTGCTTTGACCGGGCCCACCAGTGCTGACGTGGCGCTTTAAATAATTAATGAATTTCGTGCTCAACAAAAAACACTCCCAGCACAGATTACTACAGTACGACTTCCATATCTGCTCATTTCCCCATTAATCATTGCCTTTTCATTTCGCCTTTTTCCGCTCCCCTTTTTCCCATACGCAGAATTCCCCAAAGCATATTAACCCCCTCACGCATTCCTTTCCTTCAACCCAATTGGAGCTGTAAAGCAATCTCTCCGTTCTTCCGTTTCGGAATTCTGCATCGGAATTCACAGGTTTTTGCTCGCTTTTGATTTCTCTCTGTTTCCGCCTTTTCGGAGTCCTCTGGTTCGGTGTTTCTTAGTGTCTGTGTGAATTTTACGATGGGCGATGGCTGAATTTTGCTCGTGTTTGTGGTTGTATTCGTTAGAATTGAAATGGCGTGAGGTGAAATTCTGATTGCTGCGTGGCTGCCTGTTTCTTCTATTCCCCTTTGTTCATCATATTCGGGGAGAAACCTCTTCTCGAACATTCTGTTGTCGATTGTGTTTTTTGTTTCTTTTTTTCTAAAACAACTGTTCTGATTCTGTGCTGCATCATCGCAAAGAATATCATTCTATATAAATGTATTTTTATCCGTTGTTTTTTTGCTAGTTAATTAATCGTGAACCACATGATGTAGGAATATGAGATTCTGAGGGAGGATATTAGATATAATTGGAAGGAATTAATCGTGAACCACGTTCATCTCTTTAATTCGATTTAATTAATATCGGTTATGGTTATCCGGTTATGTCGGTTAATCATTTTCTTTATCGGTTTTTATTATTTGATAATCGGTCTAATCAGATAATCGGTAAGAGATTTTATAGTATAATAATTAATTAATTAATTTCAACTCAAAAAAATGAATCTGTCTCTTGAAAGACGGTATTTCCATAAGTTATGGAAAGACCAAGGTTTAAACTGTAAATTTGAAGAAATAAAAATAAAAATTTTGGGTTGTATTAATCGGGTCATAAACATATCACTCCTAAATGTTGCATAATAAATTTTTAATATTACAACTAAAACATTTTACTTTTCTATAATTTCAATTTAATCTTGTCTTTCCATATGCCCATGGAAAGACGGTCTTTCCCAAAACTTTGCCAAAAATTAATTTATTAAATTTTGGGATTTGATCATAAACCCAATAAGAAAATTTTAAATTACTAACCCAAATTAACTATTTTTAAACTATATATTATTAACCCATATATATATATATTTAAATAATAATTATTCTCAAATCAAATAATTATGCAAACAAAAGTTGATGTAGGTTGTAATTGTGTCAACACTAATAATTATTAATGGGATACAATTTTAATATTAATTCAAAAAATTATTCAACTCCTATGCAACACAATTATCTAATTTCTAAATTTTCTACCTTATATTCCAAGTTTTACGGCTCTAACTACTACTCAATATTAATATGGATCTATACTTTTAATTTTAAATATATGATAACCGGTAATAACCGACACATCAATCGAAATCTATACTAACCGAACCGGTAAAACCGATAACATTATCGGCCGGTTATATTCCTTCCATTTTCTTTGATTTTTTAAAATTGTCAATATTTTCTATTTAAAATAGCTTTTTATAATAATATATTTTAAAATATAATTTCAGTTACGTATTCTACTTTTCAAATCTTTATTTAAATTTTAAACTCATTTTATCCATTACTTAAAGTTAAAGCGGAAGAAGCATAACAAACAATACTCCTTCCTCCTTCCGATTTTTTTATATTGTCACTCTTTTCTTTTTTTTAGTATTTTTATATTGGCATCTTTTTCTTTTGGTAAATCATAGTACATTATTTTCATCCATTAAATTTACTTTTTACTCTTTCAATATAATTTTCTCCATTCATTTTACTTTTAAAAAAAATTGTGTCCAGTTCCAATCTGTTGGGACTAGTGGGAGTGTGATAAAGTAGAGAATAAACATGTGGGTGGTGGGGCGCGAGAATCACTGAATCAAGAACCTGTGAATCTCTGATTGCTCATTCTTTATTAGTATTTCCTTATCTTTACGTGTACAGATGTACCCCACAAATTTTGCTTGCATTTATAAAAAGGTTTTAGCCTTTTCTTTATGCTCGAAACGATAATTCTCCACCAACTTTTATACTTTTCTAATTTTTGTTAAAGTACGTGGGATACAACTACATCAACTTTTAATTATTAATAAACGGAAAATTCTTTGAAATAATAGTTTGAAAATATGTGTTAGGATGAATATAAAAACATATCACGTGATAATAATTTTACGCATATATTAAGGGAATTTAATTGTTAAAATTTATTTAGTTGGACTTCATAAAATCAAATTAGCAAGTTTATTCTAGAATGAAAGGAATAGAAATAGATGTCTGGATAGAGTTGCAGTTGAGCAACTAAACTTTTACAAAGATCCCGAATCAAATAAATTAGTTGCTAGGAACTGTTGTAGAAGACTGTAAAATATTTGTCTTTGCATTAGTAACACCATATGGGAATTATTGTATGAGTCGTACTGCCTTTGTCTCATTAATTTCTACACAATTTTTGGTGAAATTTCTCAATGCTTGTTTGATCATAAATTTCAATTATTATATAGACACTAATATCATCATTTGAGATTTTGTCAGATTCTCTGCATCATGCTTTTTCTAAATATTAATTTTTTGATACACTATTAGTACACGTAATTAGGGTTAGCAGTGGTCAAACATGACCTGATAAAATTGATCAAAAAGTGTGAAGAAATGATCGAGGCCATGATCGAGACGTGTTTCTTTTTTTTTTTTTTTTAAAGAAGAAGCTAATTTGGGAATCAAAATCAGAAGCTAAGAAGATTGACGATAAAACCAAAATTAGATTGAAAAGTGGGGGGAAAAGTTAAATGTCTCATTTGCCCTTACGGCTTGGGAAAATATCAAAAACCAGCATAATTTTTCATCAGCTTGACTTGTAATCTTTCATAATTTTAACAAGTGTTTTACATTCGAAAACTGTTACCTACTCCCTCCGTTTCACTGAAATTGGCATGGTAGCCTTAGGTGCTTGGATTTAGGTGAATGAAATGTGTGGATGAAATTGAATTTAGAAAGGGAAAAATAGAATGAGTGGATGAAATTGAAGTAATCTTGCCATAAAAGGAAAGTGTGTCAAATTTACAAAAACAACCAAAAAAGCAAAGTGTGTCACTTCCAATGAAACGGAGGGAGTATTTTTATTAATAGAATATATATATATATATATATATATATATATATATATTCTATTATGTCCAAAAATGAGCCTGTTTTGTTCATATATGTGCTTAGTGGATAATTTTCAATTCCTTGTGGTCTTTGCTGAGATATAAATGTACTCCGTATGGATTCAAATTGGTTGAAGGCCTTTTTTGACATTTAACAAATGTGTTTTTTAATCCTCCGATCCCTATGGGTTTGAAATATATTAAGGAAAAGAAGAAGAAAAAACTCAGCCGTAACAGATAACCAGAACGACGTCTTCATCTTCTTCTGGTACCTCTAACAAAGAGAAGATCTTAAGATTCTGTTTACAGAAACAGCCCTTAAATCCTTCGTTTCCAGAAGCCCTCAAGTTTCTGACACGTCTGCCGCTCAGGTGAGATATAGCTCCGGCGGTATGAAGTCTTAGAACCAATTCTGAAACTTTGATCTGGAGTCGAGAAGTTTTGTTTTTTGTTTGTCTCGTCTTCTGTTATCAGTACGCGTCGACTTTTATGTCTTTCTGCGCGCACACGATTCATGTATGTGGGATGGTTTTTGTTGCATTGCGCAAGGGATTTCTTTTGTGAGTGGAATACCACTGGTTTAGGACATGAATGTTTCATGCGCACCTAATTTGTATGAGTTGGTTCCGAACCTCTGTGGCCTTCTAATCCTTTAAGCAAGTCTTTGATTTGATTCTAATTTGTATTATTTGGGTTCCCAATTACTTATAATTCTTTATATTGAAATTCTTGAATCCCTTGTGTATTGGTAAGTTTGTATTCTGTTAATGATGGCTTTTTTATTTGTATAAAGTTTCACTTGTTGGATGGAATTCGGACTCTAATGGTATATAGTTGGAGAATTCACTGTGAATGTTCTATGTTCTGCTAGTGTACCATCCAGGAAGACTATATAGTTTGTTTTCAAAGCAAACAAAACCAGCCACTGATAGCAAAAGTTGTGCTAGGTATGTAAAGCGATTTTAGCAGTAGTATACCCCGTGAGACTAACAATCCCTAACAGAGTACACGATCCTGTACTTTGTATTTCTTCTCTTTTCAATGTAATGGTGTGTGCATAGTTTTTGATTTTCTGATATGCATAGTTTCTTTGGTTCGCGTGTATATAACAGGTTTAGGTTTGAACTGTATGTTCTGTGTATATGACATTGTTTGCAGAACCCTGAGAAACATGTCCTCTACAATGTAAATCTTATGCATCTCCCTTCTCTTGTTGATTGCAATTCTTATCAAAGCTATCCACCCTTGCATTCTCTTTCTCTTATTGCTGTGTTCCTAAACAATTTGGGATGTAATTCTGCATTTTTTATTTTGTCTTCCACGGGGGACTGGTTTACATTTGTTGTAATAGACACACCAGCTCCATTTCCTTGAGGAGTTGTTGAATGATGATGTTTGTATCTGCTTCAGATGGCTCCCCAAGTTCCAGACCATCCTCATGTTGTTGAGGTAGACAATGATAGGCCCGTTATTCAGAGAGCCATTGCTGGAAATAAAGTTTGTGAGGGAGCTCCTTGTGGTTTCTCAGATGCAAAATCGAGCACTGAGCGATCGGTATCCATGAAGAAGCTTTGGATTGTTATAGTTATGTGCGTTGTTTTCATGACTGTTGAGGTGATTGGTGGTGTTAAAGCTAACAGTCTTGCTATCATGACTGATGCCGCTCACCTGTTATCAGATGTCGCAGCTTTTGCGATTTCCTTGTTCTCTCTATGGGCATCAGGTTGGGAAGCTAACCCCCGTCAATCTTATGGATTCTTCAGAATAGAAATCCTTGGTGCATTGGTATCTATTCAAATGATTTGGCTTCTTGCTGGGATCCTTGTTTATGAAGCCGTTGCTAGACTTATCCACGGTACGGGGGAAGTTCAGGGTTTCTTGATGTTTTTGGTGTCTGCATTTGGCTTAGTTGTGAACATTATTATGGCTCTTGTTCTGGGACACGATCATGGCCATAGCCATGGTCACAGTCATGGTCTCGGTCACAGTCATGAGAGCACTGGTCCTCATCACCACCATGGGGAGGGAGATCATGGCGAAGAAGACGATCACATGCACACCCAGGAAGTAAGCATCACGACCCATCACCATCATCATAGTGAAGGAAGCGCTGCACACGCTGAGCACCATCATGAATCTGATCTCAATAAGCCTCTCCTTGTGAAGAGTTCCTCTGCTAGTGATGGAGCCAAGTTCAAGAAGCAAGGAAACATAAACGTTCAGGGTGCTTACCTACACGTTCTCGGTGATTCAATCCAGAGCGTCGGCGTGATGATTGGTGGAGCGGTTATCTGGTATAATCCCGAATGGAAGTTTGTGGATTTGATTTGCACGCTGGTTTTCTCAGTACTCGTCCTGGGAACCACTATTAGGATGTTGCGAAGCATTCTCGAGGTCCTCATGGAGAGCACGCCCCGTGAAATCGATGCAACTAGGTTGGAGAATGGCCTCTGCGAGATGGATGAGGTGGTTGCAATCCATGAACTGCATATCTGGGCAATCACTGTTGGTAAAGTGTTGTTGGCTTGTCATGTCAAGGTCACTCCTGAAGCTGATCCTGACTTGGTGCTGGATAAGGTGATAGGGTACATTAAGAGGGAGTACAATATTAGTCATGTTACAGTCCAGATAGAGAGGGAAGATGCCTGAAATTGAGGTCTAGTGTATGTTATTTTAGTGCTGGAACGTTGTGGTTTGTACTCCCTTCTGTTTTTCTATGTTTGGCACCATAAGTTTAGGTGGTGTTATGTTTGCAAGTGGAAATTTGCGGTGAGAATTGAGTGAGAAGAGTAAAAAGTTTAATAAGTGGTTGACAATGGTGTACTTTTTGCCATAAAAGGAAATGTGACAATCTTATAAAAACACTAGATAATACCCGTGCCGATGCACGGGTTTATGAATAAAAATGAATAATACAACATAATTTATAATTATAAATAACTAATGAAAATTTGTTATATATATATATATATATGACAATTGTACTCGATGCAGTATTTAGAATAATTTATATATTTAATTTAAAAAGAAATTGACATGTCGGTTGAACTGAAACATTAAGAATTATCTGATTAAAATAGGGTCTTCATTTGGAGGTATGAACTGTTGAATTGTAAGCAGCATATGCTCTTGTGCGGGAACCCTGCTTTTGGCAAACAACAAACATAGTCCAAATTGATGTACAACAAAACATCTGATGAGGTTTTATTAAGAGCGACAACAAAATTCTTCCAAAATATGCAGCAACATGAAGAAATGCGGCAGCATGGTTCCATGGAGAACATTTGCAAAATTTTCAAAATGTGCAGCAGCAAACATCTTCCACAATGGTAGGCTGTAGAAAACTTCTTCATAAATGTTCCGCAAGCTTTTTTACTCTTTACAATCAAATGTTTCCATAATGCATTTAGTAAATATGTTCCTAAATTGTATGCTTCATGTGCAAAGTATGGCATATTTTCCAAGCTTTCGTTGATTCTCAATAGTATCTTCCGTTAAATGTAAGATGACATATTTGAAAATGTCTATCAACAACACCACAATTCTAATATTTACCACCACTCGCTTTGTCGGTGTAAAACTGATACTAACACGTGTTCACATTAGCTACATAAGCATTATAGATTCTTTCTAATTTGTTCCAATTTACAGAAATGTTTTTCTTATCTATTTTTCAAAGGCTTTACCAGGATTATGATCATTCTCTAGGTCATGGAAAGTTAAGTTTTTGTTATTTCTGATGCTTGAGACAATTAAAATGAAGAACATTATAGTTACATGTCTAAGAAAAAGACCATTTCAACCTTCCAACTACATGAATTTATACCATTCAAATGAAAGATAAAAGAGAAGTGCGAGGAAATTGAGGCAAACCTATCATGGCTCCGTAATATTAAGTGAGCAAGATACTGCATTAGATAGACGGCCAATCAAACAATTTTCATCTCCCACTTGACCTTCTTCGTTGCTCTAATAATGATGAGCAAATATAGCCAAAGGAATACTTTGCAAAGATTCAACCCAAAGTCTACCATAGGCTACTGCATGAAGTAACCTTAGATCCATGCCATTCTTTTCTAAGATGTCCTTCAAAGGATATATACAGGAACTGGCTGTAGAGCCTTGGGTCCATTCCTTATTACTCTCTTGTGTGTTTAGAAAAGAACAACTATGATCAACTGCATTGACCCTTTAATAGTATTATCATATTCTGGCAGAGACATTGACAGCGCATGGTGTGATTTTACTGTAAAATACGCAAGAGATACACTGTTATGCCCCCTTCTAACATGCAGACATTACAAACTAACCAAGTTTATAAACCGAAGAATACTATTCTACAATTCTACATTCAATTAGCTCGATGAATGAAATGAAACTGAATCAAATCTGTACCTTGAGAATGACATGAGTTTCATACGGAGTGACGATGGTGATAGTTAGAATAGAGGGCACAACTGAAATCCAAAGCAATAAATGAATACATTGGAATTGGAATGAGAAATGGAGCTGAAAATGGAGATGGAAATGGAAATAAAATCGAACATTTCTCTTAAAATATCTTAATCAAAGGTAGTTTGCGCTCTTCATTTACAAAATTTAGCACATCCCTATACATTGGTTTCAACAGAAGAGAGTAAGAAAAAAAAGGCAAGGGTTTAAAATTATCAACTATTTTGAGAGTACTGCAAAGATAAAACTTTAAAATTGATGATTAAAACTAATCTAGCTGATACATTAAAGTCCAGAGAAAATCATTTAAGGCTTTAAATGCATCAGTGGTGAAGATATGGCAAATCACTGCTTCTAATAAGCATAGTACCCAGATTATAAGTGATCTTCCTTTGAATACCATATCTAGGAGTCTTGTACCCAAGAGAAACCCAAGAAAACTATTTTGTCATTGTCAAAAAATACGCGCAGTGATAGGTTTTCTGCAAAGTTTTCACGGGTACACTCTTTCAGGTTAATCACTCATCTAATCTAGGGTCGCAAATATGTATATTAACTTTTTCAGATGAAATTTAACCATCCCTATACATTGGTTTCAGACTTTCAGTAATTTGTGTTTAACCTGGATTGAAACCTTTAATTTAACAAACATGCATTTTGAATATAAGATGAGCTAATTGCTCTATCTATGGGTAGTTAGCACTGATACATCTGGAGTAGGCTTCACTTACTTGAGGAAAATGCGTAGAATGTGAACATGCAAAAGTAAGACCCACATTCTACATAAATAAACAAATGAAAAACAACATAAAGATGAATTCACAAAGAATGCTGCATAAATGTTAACTTTAAACAACAAAGCACAAAAAAGATACCAACTTTGAAAAATGATACAATCAGGGAAGTAGTAGAACTGAGTAGTACTCACCTGAGCCCATGAGCGGTGGAAATTGGTCTCATCGAAGCCGGTGATGAATTATCAAATCTAAAAGTGATTTTAAAACACTCTCCAAAAAAATTTCATCCACGTCATTTCTATTTGAACTATCATTTCTCCATCTTCATGGATTATCTAGCAGGGATATGAAAAAATATATTAATTAATGCCGAGCACAGAGAAATCATAATCTGGGAGAACCATTTGTATCAATAGACTAATTTTCTTCCTATCATTTCCGTTTTTACTCCTTTTCTAATTAGTCTCTCACTGCTTCTAATGTTAAAAGATAGTCTAAATTCATAGATGTGTATACAATGAGATTTCAAAGGGAAATACTTGCATATATATGATACTTACAGTATGGCCAAATGAGAAAAGTTTCTGATACTTGAAGGTATCCCTTCTTGAAGGTAATTGGACCTCAAATACCTTATTATATGCATTAAAATTCAGGCTCATTAGGCATAGTGCAAGAACAATAGTACAATACTAATTCATTTAGTTAAAAAGAGTTGGAAATTTCACTTACATGGATCTTAGATCAGAACATTGGTTATCCCAACTGGAATAACACCATGCAGGTTGTTAAAATGAAGAGCCCTAATTCATAAAATATGCAAACCATGAACACCACCACACATATGACCTAATTAAACTATTTAAGTAAAAATGCAATTGCAGACACTCAGAGTCTTTGCAATCTATTAAGTTTACTGATGCTAGGAGATATGATCCCTCCAAGCTGCAAGTAAGGCAAGTTTTTGAAAATACGAACAATCAAAAGCAAAGAGAAGAAACTCAACAAATTACCAAAGAAAGCTCGGGAAAGATTAAATGGAAAAAAATGGACAAATATACATACATTGAAACAACACTTTGGTCCTCGGGATCACAAGAAATCCCAGTCCATCTGCAAGGTTATTCATCAGAGGTATTTTTTTCCAGCTGAAAATAACCTCCAAGATGCAATTGCAACCATTTAGTTGAAAACAACCTTAATATCCCCAAAAGAGAAAATAAAAACATAGAAACACATTACAACCAATTCCAAAAGCAGGTGAACTAAACAGCAGATGATTGGAACAGTATTCATCTTAAAAGTCACTGTCATGATATGGGATAAAACACTAATGGTTTGGTACTACCGTTTAGAAGGAAATATCAAAACTATAAGCTAACTCTTGACATTCGTAATAAAAATGCATTGAATCCATCCCCAAAATTTGCAACAATACATTCAAGGGAAGTACAAAAATGCACAAAAGTCTGCACATTCCTCAATTCAGACAACAAAGCACAAAAAAGACACCAACTTTGAAAGTTGATAAAACCAGGGAAGTAGTTATAGTACTCACCCGAGCCCATGAGCGGTGGAAATCAGTTTCGTCCAAGCCAGTGATGACCTCCCCGACAAAGTAGTGCGTGGCCGGGGCTGAAAGTGATTTTAAAACACTCTTCGAAAAACTTCTTTCACAATATTTCTATTTGAACTATCATTTCTCCATCTTTATGAATTATATAGCTGGTTACCAAAAAATGTAGCAATGCCAACCACAGATATGCCAACCACAGATACGCTATAACGTATACAACGTTAAACATTTTTTTTTAAAAAAAACCTTAGGGATGAAAAGTACATACCATCGCTGCAATTTCCAAACTACCCACTACCCAGGGTAAAGTATCAAACACGTTGTGAGCATGAATTGAAACTGGCCGATAATACCAAAGATAAAAGAAATCAACAAATAAAAACAAAAATCTGATACAGAGTATGTTGAGTATGGCTGATTGTCTTCCTTATCTCATAGGAATCTGCATATGAACCAAATGCAGCTGAATATGAATGATAACTTACGGCTTCCTTCAGATTGAAACTCCTCGATTTGGCAAAAATATATTTTGGAGTATTAAATGCAGCATTTATCCATGTGGGCATTAAATACTGCTTCATTCTAAACAAATGAATTTATAAAATCGAAAAATGAATATTTTCTAAAAATGAATATTTTTCTAAAAATGATGTGGCAAGCTGACTTGGCAAAGTGTAGGGATGCCATCTGCCCAAAAACTTGTTGGTTTAATTATTATTATAGATTATAGATCATAAATTATAAATTATAGATATGTAATAAGTTGTGTTTGAACATGAAAATATAAGAAATGTTAGGTAAAAATTTAAAAATTGAAATTAAACATACTTTATTTAAATTTAAAATTGTAACATTTAATTTAATAAATGTAGTGTATAAGTGAAAAATACAATGGATTGTTCATAATTTAATGACAGACCACCTATCAGGAGATCTCCATTTTCTGATAAACATCTATTACAAATTCAATGGAAGGAATACCTTTTAATTTTATTTAAAGACAATAACTCTTACCACTTAGAAAAAGTGCTCCCGTAATTCCTGTGATGACATGATCCTAAATCTTTTTAAGTGTCGAAATAACCTCGAATTGGCCAAAATTTGCACCAAATGCAGGTCAATGGTGGGCAATGGTGAAATGACCAAAGAACACGAAATCAATCTAGAAAAAAAAGTGGTCATGTAACATTCAATTTTCTTTACAAGTGATAATATGGTCTCATTTTTTTGAAAGTGTTGAAATACCACTGAGTTGACTCAAGCTCACAGCCAACGGTGGTAAAAACCATCCATTGTTAAAATGGTCTAAATGACCTCGTATATAATCTGTTAACAATTCAAAAAAATTATTATTTTCAGAGCAAACTTCAGTTGCCCTCAAACTATCACCACCGTTCACCTTTGACCCCTTATGTGAAACAGAAGAAGAGTAGGCCCAGGATCGACAAGCGAACGTGAATAATCACATTAACTATGAAGCATTAGAATCTTCGTCATCAGCATCATTTTCCTTCGAGGACTCAACATCGTAGTTGCATCGCCAACCGCTATCCACAGAGATGCTATCTGATAGGACCAACTTCATAGTCGAAGAAACCGACAAAAAAACCTAATTTTGTGGTCAAAATGGCTTTCTAGACCAAAGGACTTCTCAATTTCTCTTATGGCATGGAAAATGAGCAAACTATTATCTCCGCAACAATGGTGGTGACGAAATCAATTGTAGGAATTTCAAATAATTGTGATTTGGGTTGACTCTGGTACAAGGGAGAGAAGACAAAGAAAAAAAGATATCGCATGGAATATTCAACATAGACACGGAAGCGAAGGGGATCAATGATGACAAGAAAGAGGAAGGGGACAAATGGAGAGGGGGTGGCGAGACACGAAAGGGGAAGGAGAAGGTGTGTGGTGGGAGGGTGGGGTAGGAGATAAAGCCATGTATTGTGGAAGTGATGGCAGTGGTTGAAATCAATGGATGTGGCAATATTGAAATTGATGATGGTGGTGCGATGAGGCACAAATGGGTTGGAGATAATGACATGTGTTGTAGAAGCGGTGGTAGTGGCTGAATTCAATGGGTATGGTGGTGTTGATAAAAAATGGTGATAATGGTGCAACGAGACGCAATAGTGGTGCCACTGAGTTGGTTGGCATTGGTGGGTGGAATTGGGCGGTGCAATATTGTGGCAACGTTGGTGGTGGACAAACTCAGTGAGTTTAGATTGCCAAGCAAAAAGGCTATTTTGTCATTTGGTTTCTTTTTTTGATAAAAAAATGGTGAATTATACTACTCCCTCCGCTCCGATAAAAGGTTTTGTTTACCTTTCTACACATGCATTTATGTGAACTGACATGACGAGTGAAGTTGGGGATTGGAATGACAAATTTCAGTCCAAATAAAATATTCAAAAAAATGAAACTTTAGCTGGGACGGACGAAAAATTGAAAATAGGAACGGGTGAGACGGGTGAAGTAATATTTTCAAACATATATACTCCCTCAGTCTCACCCATTATGTAAAGAGAGAAAAGGCTATATTTTTATGGAGGAAAATGTCTAAAATGCCCTCTTCTTCAAACTTTCTGCCGTCTCACCACCACCCAACCACCATCCCCCGCCTTCTTCAACCACCTAGTACTACCATCCTCACCCTAACCTACGTCTTCAACATCTCATGCACTGGATCGAGAACGGTTTACAACTCCAACACATCGGCCGAATCAAGTACGAAGGGGAGAGATGAAAGGTTTGTGAATCGAGCAAATTTTGGCTGGAGAAAGAAGACAGAGGAGGGGGAAGAATGCGAGGAGAGGGCGACGGAAAGTGACATACAGAATACCGGCGGTGGGGTGGAGATTGCATTGATGGTGGGGGTAATTAGACTGGAGAAGATGACCTGGTTGTGGACTGGTGGTGGTGGGGATTGGACTGGTTGTTGTGGCGGTGGTGAACGCACCCTTGGTTTATGGTTGACTCTAGACGGAGGCTCCATTTTTGGTGGTGGTGGTTAGTGGACTCGAGATAAATGAGGGGATGGTGTGGGTTGAATGACAGTAGAAAGCATTTACGGTATATTTTCTAAATATTAATTTTTATGCTGCATTATTATAGGTAACTAGAGATATTTACGGTCAAATATGATCATTGAAGACAGTGAAAAAATAATTAAGCAATTTAGAGTGAGACGGAGGAGGGAGTATTTTGCAAACATATTAATTAATTACTTCTACCACTTATACCTCGGATTGGAGCCCCTTTAGAGGCGTTTTTTAAATTTGACATAGAACTGCCTTTATTGAAGTTGTTGTACTTCCTCTGTGCCAAATTAAATTGAACAACAATTATTATTATAAATTTCAAAAAACATGTTTGATCATTAGTATGTTTAACTACGTATAATAACGACAAATAAAAATTTGATATTTAAAAACTACTTGTTACGACGAATTCAACTGTATCACATAAGATAATGTTATTACTTATATATTTATTCAAATATGTGGTTAAACTTTGGTAAATAATAGTGTCCAAAAATCAAGTGTGCAATTTAACCTGGTACGGAGGGAGTAGTCTATTCCCGCTCTAGTGATTTTTTTTTGGAAACAGCTCCAGTGATTAATTATCCTTTCGTCTACAAATTTTATCTCACTTCGTTCTTATACTTACTCTCATTTATTCATTTTTGTCACATTCAACTTGCATTTTAACTATTCATTTGGTCAAAAGTTTTAAACTTTGACCATAAAATTAAATTAGTATAAGTATAAATACTATTGTTTGATACCTTGTTAGATTCGTTACAACATATACTCCCTCTGTCCCAGAGAAATTGGCACAATTTCTATTTTTGTCCATCCTGCAGAAATTGACACAATTCAATTCTTACCTAAAGTGGCTAAAAATGAGCTTATACATTTACTATATTATCCCTCAAAAGGTTGATTAAATCTACTAGTCAACTCTTCCATTACCAA
>JAULKM010022074.1:0-14149 GCA_032355605.1 Rubia tinctorum
TGAATTGATACGAATAAAAATCAATGTTTAAAATTCATAATAGAAGAAGTTATGATACGAAAAATTTAAAGAGAATAGTAGATTATTTAAAAATTATGGAGTGAAAAATAATTAGATAATATAAAAGAAATCATGATGTATAAAGTGGTCTAAATAAACTTTCTTTTCATTTCTATTAATTAACTTTATAAAAATATTAATATTAATATTATTTTTCAAAAATAATTTGAATAATATTATTCATTAAATTATTAGCTACATTATCACTAATGTGTATTTTGAAGTATGAAATTGTACACTAAATCCATGTATTTATTTATTTTACATAAATGTGTATTGTATCTGTTTAATTTTCTACACAATATAAAATGTTACTTAGAAGGTAAATTGATGACCTCCAAAGTTTTAATTACATGCTTACAATTAGAATGAATTATGTGAGAAGTAATCAAATTGTTCGAATAACTACAGTTCTACCACTGACATAAAAAAATATGTATCATAAGATGATTTAATCAAATTAATACAATAAAATATTACACATACATCAAGAGTCATTAGTGAAATATATAAAAATGTGACCGTCACAATAAATATTACACAATATTTAAAAAATTAAAATAATATATTACAAAAATATATATCACAAACACCGGGCGGTGCTGATCCGGATAGTATCTTATAACAATTGAGACGAATTTGTTCTTTTTTCTTAGTTGACCTGAGTTTTGTGGAAAGAATGTCGTCCTCACGTTGGCAACATGATTGAAATGCCAATCAATTTCAAGCTTGTTGAATAATGAATAAACAACCAACCAGATTATTAATTAACATTACATATGATTTTAGAAAACATTCTGAATTCTTCCCTAATGCTATTACATTTCTGAATTCTTCCCTAATGCTGTTACATTTCTGAATTCTTCCATCTATACTTCAAAATGATTTTTTTTGGCACAAAAATACTAATAGAATCAATTGGTAAATTGTATGGATAAAAGGATGTACTCCTACTAATTTTAAATGAGAGTTGAGGTAAAACTCAAACGTATCAAAAAGTCTAGTTAGATGGATACATTTTATAATTGACGTAATTAATGAGATAATTTGATGTTTGCTTTTATTTATTTCAACCAAAATTCTATAACTTTGAAAAACTTTTAAAATGTATTATAATGTATAAATAATTATAACTTGACTCTAAAAATTATTGAAATGAAATTTTTCATGATTGATCTAACCATTAATCGATTTAATAGGAGAATTCTAAAAAAATAATCACATTATCTTTATCTTTTTACTTGTTTTTTTTTCAATTGCTTGTAGAATGTTGTAAAATAACGATATTCAGATAAAATTGTTAAAGTGATCAAATCCAAAGTGACCAATTTCAAGTTTTATTTTTGAAAAGTACAAAAACTAACCCTAAAAAACTTTGAAAGTGCCAAGATAATTTTGTAAAATTTGAAAGTGTTAAACTAATGCTAAGATTTTGAGCAATTGAGAATATATATTTCGGCGTGGACACAAATTCAGGTGTTGACATAATATGAAAAGACAAAAATACCTCTAGAATTTAAACTTAAAATTTCATGACCATTCTACCCCTAGACTTAAAACTGAACTATTTTTCTCTTTCTTCAGCCACCGCGCCACCTGATAATGTGTATTCCAGCTGGGCCCCAAATGTCTAGCTAAACTGGCCCAAGTTATTCTATTTTGTACATACTATAATATCCATTGGGTAATAACCTCTGGGCCGACCCAGGGAAGAGTAAAGTACTAGTAGAACAAGAAAACAAAAGAGTTGTCATATCAACCTTCCTATATAAAGGAGAAATGTAACACTGTATACTCAACTATTCATTCCTATTTTGATAGGCTCTCTTTCTGACTTAAGCGTCAGAGACTCTTCCCCCGGACCACTCCGAGGGGCTTTGCTTGCAGGTTCCAACTAGACGAAGTAGTGAATCAGGTGGCTACGATTTTAGGGTGCATCAAGTTGGCATGCCCAGTGAGACCGTTAGTCAGATATTTGAAATCCACTGTTCATGTCCGTTTCTATAGCAAGCACACTGCATAGAAGCGATCGAATCAGAAGCAGAGCATCAAACGTAGGCAAAGAAGTCCAATCTCCTCACGGGAGAAGAAAGGGGGAGGGGAAGTGAGAAAATGCACTCTGACCCCCCCACTTCCTTCAAGCAGTGGGAACATAATCCTCCTGTCAACCTCAGAGCAGATACCAGTAATGGAAAACCCTGAGGGGTCACGAACGGAAGAGGTCATTCCTTCTAGGCGAATGAAGGTTAGCACCGAGCCTTGGGGCAAGGGGCTTCGACATCCCTGCCCCACAAAGCCAAGAATATCAACAGCAGGGAGACGAGCCACCGTTTATGGAAGCCTCGGCATATTCTCAGGTGGGAGCAGCAGAAGGGGTCGGTCGAACAATTCAGGGTATGAACAGTGAGTCGCTGATGTCCCAGCAAGATCTGGCATAACTGGCCCACATCCTTCGGTCCGTCGATTACCAAGTGGAACCCCCTATACTCTACCAAAAAATGATCCAATAGCCGGTGGTGTTCCCCATCTCGTCTTTGATGCCCATCGCGCTACTGCCAAGGTTCCAACTCCAAACTATTCCAAGGGAATCCTACCCAGCGAATATGGAAATTGGGCCCATGATCGATCTCATCCAACGTCCCCCAAATTGGCCCATATATCGGAATACTTGATGCCGACCTTGACCCCGCAAATGCTGAGTCAGATGATCCCTCACTCGGTAGCTTGGTCAGCGGTATGCTACCCCCTTATGAAAGCCAAGGGCATCTATGACCTTGTAATGAGGTCCCTCGATATGATCCTGACAACCATGGGCAGCAACGGTACCACAGCTCCGCCATGAGGGAGCATGGCAAGGACATATGGTTCCAAACCAACAGTACCAGATTCCTAGTATAGATGCCTCCCTTCTGTCGAACCATTATGGAGATCCAAAAATGGGAGGCGAGTCGAGTGACGCTCTCGCAAGGGAGCTAGACAGGTTGATTGGGCCCTCGGGGCCAGGTCTCAGACGCTCCTTTCAGTTCGCTAATCATGGCGACTCGATGGCCCGTCGACGTCAAACCACCCGGGGCCTCCCCACATACACCGGTGGCACAGACCCCAGAGAGTTCATACAGACCTTCCTCAGTCTGATGAACTCGAGGGACTTTAATGAGCAGCCGACATGTAAGCTGGTGGGGAGCTACCTTCAAAGGAAAGCTCAATAATGGTTTAACAAGTTGTCCAAGGGGTCGTTGCACTCCTACAGGGATTTCAGAAGAGCCATTCTAAGCCAATTCTTCCAGAAAAAAGGTTTACCAAACCCTGATTGAGCTTTATCAAAGCAAGCAGCAGTTTGGCGAGTCTACAGAGGCGTTCTATCACCAATACGTGGACGAGAGCCTAGGTGTAATCAACCGTACCAAGGAAGGGGTAATCCTAGGCTACATGAATGGAATGTCAAACCTTGACGTGTACAAAATACTCGTCTCAAAGATGCCTGAAACCTTATAGCAGCTGCAAGAAATTGTGGAGTAGTACTCAAAGATTGAAGAGGCCACAAAGTGGAAGAGATATGGGGATAAGTGAGGTGAGAAAGGCTCTAAAGCCTCAGATTCAAAATCTATAAGAACGGAGGCTTCGAAGGATACATCCCCCTATCTAAGTCACAATCAAAGATATAATCCATCCATGAGATGTTATTTCATTTTTGGATCCCTCCCAGAAGCCTATCAAGTAGAAGATAAGGTCGTTCTCCTATGAAAGAATCAAAGCTATAAACGAGGAGGTCCAAAAGCTCCTGAAAGCTGAGGTCGTTGAAGTATTCTACCCAGAATGGTTGGTAAACCCCATCATGGTCCCAAAGCATTACGGAACTTGGAGAATGTGCATAGACTTCACGGATTTGAACAAGTTTTGTCCAAAAGACAACTACCTCTTGCCCTCCATCGACATGTTAGTTGAAGCCATAGCAAGATTCTAGGCCCTAGCTTTTTTCGATGTCCAGAAAGGCTATCACAAAATACTCATAGAGGAGGAGGATAAGAAGAAAATGTCATTCATCACAGACATTTTGTTACAAGAAAATTTCGTTTGGCCTAAAAAATGCTAGAGCAACTTACCAAAGGTTGGTCGACAAACTCTTCAAGAAGTAGATCGGCAGAAACATGGAGATCTACATCGATGATATGGTAGTTAAAAGTAAGGACTACAACCAATTCTTTCTAGATCTTGAAGAAAATTTTTGAGAACTCTAAAGCGCAAATTTAAAATTGAATTCAGCTAAATGTGTGATTGGAGTAGGGGTAGGAATTTTTTTGGGATTCATGGTCTCGGAGCGGGGGATCGACGTGAACCCGAAAAAGGTAGAAACCTTATTGAAAATGAAGCCCCCTCAAACTTTCAAAGAGGTCCAGAAGTTCACGGGATCGCTGGCGGCACTCATCCGATTCCTTTTTAAAGGTGCGGAAAAATACTTGCCATTCTTCGAGGTACTTCGAAAGGCCAAGAAATTCGAGTGGACGTAAGAGTGTGATCAAGCTTTTAACGAATTAAAGGAACACTTGAAAGCCCTACTTACCCTCATGAAGCCTCAAAAGAGGGAAGATTTATACTTATACATTTCGGCCCCATCTCTAGCAATAAGCGCAGTACTTGTGAAAGAGAAGGAAAAAACCAAACACCCCAATTAATGCATGAGCAGGGCTTTACACGGACCCAAAACACGGTAAACCGCTCTTGAAAAACTAATCCTAGCTATAGACCATACCGCTAGACGTCTCTGGCCATATTTTCAAAGCTGCGGAATAATTCTCCTCACAAGCCACCCAATTAGACAGATGATCCTCAAACCGGAGGCATCAGGACGAATGATGAAATGGACAATCGAGCTTGGCTTACATGATATCTAGTTCCACCCGAGAACAGCCATCAAAGGCCAGGCCTTGGCAGATTTCATCATTGAAACCACTGAACTGGTTTTGTACGAGGATGATGAAGAAATCTAGGAGATGTGGTAGCTATATATAGATTGGTCTTCCCACTCTGCAGGAAGTGGAGAAGGGGTTCTTCTTACAAGCCTCGACAAGAAAGATTACCCATATGTCTTACACTTTGACTTCAGGGCCAGGAATAATGAAGCGGAATACTAGGATTTAATCACTGGGCTTCGACTCACTAAAGACTTAGGAGTTCAAAGCCTAGAGATCTATAGTGATTCCAAAATCATGGTCCAACAAGTCAAGGGGGAATATGAGGCTAGGGAAATAAGCCTGCAGTCCTATTTCGAGGTGGTCAAGCAACTCCTTCAATATTTCAACCACTACACTCTGACGCAAGTCCCCCGAGAAAAAAAATCATAAGGCTAATGATTTAAGCAAGATGACCTCATCAGACTTAGACTTGCAGTCGTAAGGGCATTTAATAGTGGAGACGATGATCAAACGAAGCTTCGAAGTAGAAATAGCGGTACTGATAGTGGAAGAAGAAAAATCATGGATAACACTAATCCTGAGCTACCTACGAGATGGTACCCTCCTGGAAGATTCCATCAAAGCATGAAAGGTTAGGCTAAAATCTCCCAAGTACGTAATCCATGAGGATGTGCTTTATCGACGAGGTTACTTGCAACCGCTTCTTCGGTACGTCTCTCCCCATGAGACTGACTACTTGATCTGCAAAACTCGTGAGGGAGTATGTAGGAGTCACCAGAGGGCTCGATCGATTGCAAAAAAAAACTTCTCCTAGCAGGGTATTACTGGCCCAAAATGTTCGATGAAGTAAATAAGCACCTACAATCCTGGCATCAATGCCAACGACATGAACCGATCACTCATGTTCCGCAAGAAAAAATGATGAATATAAATAGCTCATGACCATTTGACAGGGGGATCAAAATGTATGGTAATGCCACGGGGTTGAAATCCCCTTAGAAAAATGGAAGCTTTCGAGGGATAAAACCCTTGAAGAATGCTCGGGGTGAAAATCCTCATCGACAAATGAAAGCATTCGAGGGATAAGACCCTTAACGAACACTCGGGGTTAAAATCCCCTTCGACAAATGAAAGCGTTTGAGGGATAAGACCCTTGAAAAACCCTCGGGGTTGAAATCCCCTTCAAAAAATGAAAGCGTTACAGGGATAAAACCCTTGAAAAATGTTTGGGTTCGAAATCCCCTTCAACAAATGGAAGTGTTCGAGGGATAATACCCTTGAAGAACGCTCGGGGCCAAGATCCCCTTACGAAATGAAAACGTGCGAGGGACAAAAAACCCTAAAAGAACTTTCGGGGCCAAAATCCCCTTACAAAATAGAAACGCGCGAGGGATAAAAAAAACCCTTGAAGAACGCTCAGGGTTGAAAGATATTCTTGAAATAAAAATACAGGCAAAAGACTAAATTTTTTTATTAAAAAATGAAAGAGAAAATTCTGTTATTCAAATCTATAAATGGCTTACAGATAAGGGGTAGAACCCTTGTATCCAATAAGGAATAATACAACATTACAGTACAACCATTCATCAAGGGTGGATGAGGTCTTCCAGGGGAATAGAGGGGTCCTCCATAACCTCGGATTTAACAGGGGCTATGGCTGTAAAAAAAATCCTCCACAAGACATGACACATCCCTATCCGAATTAGATGTCCCCTGCACCCGAGAAGAACTCACTGTTCCATTGATGGAGATTCTAGGCCTTCGAGAAAGAGGAATATATTCGGGATCCTCTTCCTCCCCAGCTATCTCAATTGATCTGCTGGAAGACCCCCCATCAAAGGTTGCTTGACGTATCACCACAACTAACTCCTGCCGAACGGGGATTCCCCTTAGACGGAATGGGCCTCACACAGTCCGAGATAACTCATACCTCCTGTGAAGGATCGAGTGTCTGACTAGATGGTCCGGAAGATGACCCCCTTCCTGATTCACCTGAGGATCCATGCGGGAGAATACGGACCCGCTCCGAGTAAGGGGACAAGAATAACGTGGACCTTGGGAGCCTAAAGCTGAACTCTTGTTTTTCCCTTTATATTTATTCTTTCCAGGACCTCGAGAACTCGAGGTCCTCTGCTTCTTTCCTCTTATCTACATCAACTATCATTCAGCTTCGCTATAAGCTTTTTCGTACTTAGGATGCTTCTCGAGCTTCTTACATTTCATGATTTCTGCGATTTCCTGGAGACACACCTCGAGGTCATCGATGAATTTAGGCACCACCATTCCGACCCGAAGGTAATAGGATTGAATTCTGTCTTCCTAGGCTTCAAAAGTAATCTGATACTCCTTGGCATTCTCCTCAAGACGATCTCGCTCCTGATAAGCAACCAAGCATAGTTGGTCAGTATAGATAATCGACCATTCCAAATCGTCAACCAGAGCTTGAAGTGTTTGGCTCATCTCCTTCCAATCCTTGAGTTCAGAGGTGGTCTCCCGAACAACGTCCCGAAGAGCTTTGGGCTCCGCAAGGTATTTTTGGGGCTCGAGGTGGTGGTGGACCATAGCCTATTGGGTGCTTGAAGAAGACCCTGATGACTAAAATGCCTTAGCGGCATTCAAGTAATCATGAATTGAGCTAAACTAGGCATCGGCGGTCATCTTGGTGAGAAGTTGGCTATGCGGACAGAGGAGAAGTTTGTGGTCATCGACCAGCCCATCCCGGGCAGCGGCTGGAAAATCATTCTCCTCCCTTAGGTGACTCAGCTTGTCAAGAAGGTCCTTTTGGGTCTCATGATGGCCTTCTCGCCACAAGACCAACTCTCCATGTAGGCAACTTAACTCCCCCTTAGTGGTTCTGAGTTCCTCTTCGAGATGTATGGACTAGAAGAACCTCTCGGAACCCCTGGTTCTTCACTAACTTATTGGTGTATGCCTCGAAGAATGAGGTCTGGTGCTCACCATAATAGAGACCTCTCAACCGGGTATTTTTGTTGGACAGAGCCTCGATAGACCCGTCAACCTGCAGCAGTTTCTACTTGAGCCCCTCCGAATTTTTCAGCTTCTCTCGAAGCTCCTTCAACTCTCTCTCATGTTCAGAGCGAGCATCCTCCAGCTTCTACCGAAGTCCCGTCGCCTCAACGGCATAGGCAATACACTCTTTAGCTAGGTGAGCCTTCACCAAGTAGCCCTGGAGGACTGAGCTGAGAGTCACCACGGTGGCAGCAACCCCCAGGACATAAGCTAAGGAAGGATTCACTAAGCCTAAAGAGACTGAGCCTACCACTCCTGAGGTGGCATCGACCTAGGAGCCAACAGGAACTCAAATTGTGACCCATCGACCATCTTATTCCTCCGAGGGCTAGGGCCGCGACTAGAAGAACCTTCACGGTCCCTCTTGTGACCAGTGGTTGCCATATTCTCTTGGCCCACCTCAGGAAAAGTATAGGGAGGACTCTTAAGGAGCTCCTCAAAGGGGATATCTTCCCTGTCAGACTCGCTTCAGAGAACTCGTCACTGAATCCCACAGAAACATAAAAAAGAAGAAATGAGGGGTAAGTAAAACATTATAAAATATACCCATGGCAGAAAAATAACATGAAAGTTAAGGCACCGCAAAAACCTTTGCCCAACAGGGGAAATTTTTGAAAATGATCCTCCGTGACCTCAGCGGCCCCCTGACCTTCGGCCGCAATCGGAGGCTCTAGGGGTCCCGGGTGACCAGGCTTTGATTTTTATAAGTCCCTTACTCTGAAATTGGGAGATCCCTCTTCCTACCCTTCTTAGGCTTGCTACCTTCACCCTCTTTTATCTTCTTATTTTTCTTCTCGGTAGAAGTCACCTTAAAAAATGGGGAATGGGTGGCTTAATAAAAATTTGATCTTGGCCATAGACCTATTTCTCACAGACCTCAGATGTCCTAGAGTAACAAGATACATTCTTCCCATAGGTGGCTATGTCTAGGGACTCTCCTAAGAATATATCCCTATCGGCAACAACATAATCAGGAACGCAGTAATTCGAAGTGTTCTTGAATTGAGGCCTCGCATTCCACATTGGAAAATAATAACAATTGACATCGCTATCGAAGTGTAGATTGGGGGCTTATGCCGGTCCCGAAATTTAGATGAAATCTCAATAGGGTGATCTAAAAACCTATTGCTAAGGGTTATGACCCCCTTTATAGTTGTACTGTTATGAACCACATCCTTGCTGCGAGAAAGGTAGTAGAGAGATATAAAAAGTCTGTAGCTAGGATTAATTCCTAGGTTTTCGCAGTGGGTCATGAACGCCATGGTATAAATAACGACGTTCGAATAGAGTTGGGCAAAATTAATTTGGTGCTCCTCGAGAAGCTGAAGGAGGATAGGTGGAAAGGGGAAGCAGAGCCCAAATCTAAAGTGACGCTCATATATGGCGCACCTTCCGATCCTGGGAGACCTAGGGGTTTTGTCTTCTCAAAGGACCTCCAGCCCCAAATCCTCGGGAACCCTAACGATAGGGGGAAGGCTAGATAATAGATGGGTAATTTCTATAGGAATGGGTTGGGAGCTCTCAAAAGTAGGGGTTAAAATCTCCTCGTAAATAAAACACCAACCCTCCTTATCTCTCTGAATGTTTACCTCCCTCTGAAACCTCTCTTTCGAGGTGACCAATTTTCGACGAAAACTTGGAGGCGACGTGGGGCATTTAATCTCCTCCTCCCTATTTCCTTCGCATGATGAACCATATCCGACCGCCGATGAAGGCATGGAGCCGGATTTTTGGAAGAGAGAGTTATAAACTCCGTCAATAGCAGGAACGGCCAGAAAATTAGCCTGAATAGCCATTTTTCCTCCCTTTGTTGTTTGCGACATCGGGAAATGAAAGAAAAAAAATAAGAAGAGGCTAAGGAAAAGGAGAAAAAGAGACTTACTGGCAAAGGTTGGCCGAAATGGGTCGAACTGAAGCAAATCAACCAGAGTTCTGGGGCAAAACGACAGAGCTTCAAGAACGAGAAGGAAGACTTGGGAAATTTGAATAAGAAAGTAAGTAAAAAAAGCATAGAGGCGGTATTTATAGAAGCAGAGAAAGAAAAACAATGATTACCTCGAGCCGCCAATTGTAAAAGAAAATATGGGATAATGGGCCGCGTGGGTAAAAGATTCCCCAAAATCAATGGGGAAAGTGGCGCACGTAGAAGCTCATGCAAGGTTCACATGCTCGAAGGCATCGCTAGGCGATGCGCGCCCTCGTGACCTTTCCACTTCTATTGTCTAAGTATCCTTAGAAATGAGAGATCCCATCCTCCTGTTCTTACTCAGAGAAGCCTGGGTACCCCACACATATAGATAAACACGGGGGAAACTCATATCCCCGAGTTCTTCATTAAAATTAGAAAGCTGAGGATCGAACCCATTACAAATGAGTCTGTTTGAAGCCCGAAACTAGATCCGGTTCGAAGTGTTGATCCCTAATGTTAACCTTCAAATTTTCAAGCAGCTCGAAAATCTCCCCCATGACCAAGCAAGAAGTTCGAAGCGACCATATCGAGGGTCGAAGCCCCGGAGTAAAAATGGGAATATGGGGTGAATCCAAAATTTGAACCCTCAACTTTCTAGGGGCTTATTGATAATGTGTATTTCAAATGTCTAACTAAGTCGGCCCAAGTTATTCTATTTCACACATACTGTAATATTCATTGGGTAATAACCTCTGGGCCAGCCCAGGGAAGAGTCAAGTACTTGTAGCACAAGCAAAAAAAAGTTACCCTACCAACCTTCCTATATAAAGGATAAAGGTAACACTGTATACTCAACTATTTATTCCTACTTTGATAGACTCTCTTTCTTATTTAAGCGTCAGAGACTCTTCCCCTCGGACCACTCCGGGGGTTTTGGCTTGTAGGTTCCGACTATATGAAGTAGTGGATCCGGTGGCTACGATTTTGGGGCACATCACCACCACCGCTTTGCCACCGCGCTGTTGCACCGCTCTAAAACCTAGCCACGATGTCGACCTCCGCTGCCCAAACCCACCACCTCCGCCCAACACCACTGTCGCTGCTAAACTTTAGCTGCTTTGCCCAGATGTACTGCCCAGAACCACCGAATCAGCTCAGCACCACCACAGCTCCGCCCCAAACCCCAGCCTCCCCACTCACCTCCGTCGCCCAGAACCACATCTGCTTCCTAGAAACACCTCCACCCAGCACACCACCTCTGCCCAGCACCACCACCCTAAAACCTAGCTCCGCCTCCCACCTCGCGAACCCTAACCATACCTATTTGTTCACCCCACATTCGATCTGCTGCTCATCTCCGATCCACAACCCCTCCCACAACAACACTACCACCACACATGTTGTCATCATTCAAATCAAGAACCCCAGAGCCTCATTCTCCAAAAAAAACTCAGAGCCTTCTTAAGACTCATACAGCGACGCTGGTTCTCCGGCATCACAGGCTGCAACAACAAAACTCTGATTCTCTTGGCCCAATTCATGTGGTGGATTAGAGATCAGAGATGCGGTGGATCGCAGAGACTGCAGAGTCGCAGCCAGAGCCGGTTCAACAGCCACAGAAGCTTCTTTGAGAGTGAAATCCAGGCGGCGACGGGAGATGGCTCCATTACTCTATCGTTGCTGGAGACATTGAGGGTATCGTCCCGAGGAGGTCTGGTGTGACCATTCAAAGTAAGAAATTGGTAAAGAGGGAAAGAGAAAGAGAAAGAGAAAGAGAAAGATAAGGATGGTATTTTTGTCTTATCCTATTTATTTTTCAATTTTTTAAATCAAGGGTATAATGGTCATTTTATTGATTTTCGCCCAAATTGGCCGTTGACATTTTGGTCAACAAAGTTTAGGGTTAGATTGACACTTTTAGATTTTACAATGTTATATTGACACTTTCAACCAAAACATATGGTTAAATATGTAGTTTCCTTTTTTTTTATTAACTGAATAATGGTAAGAAACTCTTTTTAATAAATATTGATTTGTATTAAAATAGGATTATGCACACCGTATCCAATTTTGGACATTTATAAATAAAGATCCTAACTATTTTTAAAGTTCTACTATGTTTGACCCATGAAAATTTTTATAACTTAAATTCTATCGTAATCAGATCTGAATATAATTTTCGGTAAAAAATATAAAGTAAACTTACCAAATTATCTCATTATCTTAGTTTATACTTTGATATAAGAAAAAATAATCATGTTACTCAATTCTTGAGTTTGCTCTGCTAACGATCTTAGTTTTTTGAAAGGGTGTAAATGACTTTGGACTCATAATTGATGACAGTAAACTCTAGAGAAAAATGAGATGACAAAATTGCCCTATTTTAATATAGGGTTAAATATTTCTCGAACCATACCTTTTAGTATGAAAGTGTCAATACAACCCTTTAAAATAAGAAAGTGTCAATACAACCCTTTAAAATAAAAAAGTGTCAAACCAACCCCAACTTTGTGATGAATTGTACCGATATAACCTTCAAGCCACATTTCGACGTTGACTCACCAATTAGGCCATTGACCGGATCCAAAATAACAAATATGCCCTCGGCAATTTCAACTAAAACATTTTTCCCATTTTACCCTCGTTGCCACCAGCCACCACCACTGCCACCCTCTCTGGCCACCACTATCGGTCACCCTTTCCGACCACCACAACCTACCACCGCCCCCACCCTAACTCCCCACCTCCGACCACCACCACTGCCACCCTAACCACCACATTCACCATCAACCGGTACCACCATCTCCGCCACCACATCTCCACCATCGCCACCACCCCCCGACCACATCACCACCTCTACTAGCCTTGAAAAACCACCCCACCACCCAGCTCCACCTTCGGTGATCCGCCGCTCTGCCACCCGACCCAAATCCTTCCCCACCGCTCGCCTTACCCCAGGTGCCTCATCCCCTTCACTCGCACTAGGGTTTTTGTCCCCCCCCCACACCCCATACCTCCGACGTCCACCTCTACCGTCCGCCTTCCCCCGCCGCCTCATCCCCTCCGCTAGCGCTAGAGTTCCCTCCCCCAACCTCCGACGATCAACCTTCACCCACCGCTAGGGTTTCTGCCACTTACCTTCCACCACCGCCTGCAGATTGGAATCAAGAGGCAAAATTGGTAAAACGACAGTGTAGTGGAAGAACGACACGGGTGCGAGAAGAAGTAAGGTGCAAAGGAAGAAGAACGACACAGTGGAAGAATATCGCAGAGGGAAGAAGAAACAACGGTGGAGGGAGGGAGAATGGAGCGGCGGTTGAAGGAAAGAATGGAGCGGTGGGCCGGCGGCGAAAGGAATGAGAGGTAAGACGATGGGAGGAAGGAGAAAATGGGGAGGGGTAAGGCGGGAAAAGAGGTAATATGTTTTTAATCAATTTTCTTTTTAAAAAAAAGAGGGGTAAAATTGTTATTTCATTAGTATCCGGCCAATTCCTCCATTGAGGATTGGAGTCAACGGCTCCTAGGGTTATATTGACACATACACTATAAAGTTAGGGTTATTTTGTCACTTTCTCGTTTTACATGATTATATTGTCAATTTGAACCTAAAGTTAGAGTTATTTTGACATTTTACTCTTTAATATATACATGTGAAAAAACTCATACCATCTCCTTTTTAAATCAACTTATCCTTTTTTTCCACTTCTTTCCGCAATTGCAGTTGCTGCGACTGTGTGTTTTAGACATTGATAAATTAAATTCATTAACCTATTTAATCTAGCATCGTCATGGTTGACTCAGAAGTGAGAGTAGTTGAGCATGTGCAATGGGGGTTTTGAAGTGGGTTGAATTAAAAATTAGGACCAAATGAGGACAATTTTTCCCACAATGGTGGACTGAATGCGGTTGGAACCAAGTTCAACTGCGGGTCCGGGTTGTAAATTAACAACCGGTCCATGACTGACACAAAAGCAGAAAGCACGGGCTTTTCTCCCATTCTGCACGCTCCCATTCTTTCCTTTTGCTTTTCCCAACAAAAAAATCTGCTCCCAACTTTTGTTTTTTTTGTTTTTCTAAAATCTGAATTATTTGGAAAAATCTGGAAAAAATTTATAGAAAATTTGAAATTTTTCTTTAAAAATTCTGATTTTTGTTTAAAAAAATTGAAAATTAAATTTTGTATCTTTTTAAAAAATCAAAATTACATTCTTTTCAAAAATATATGTGTGTTTCTTTT